>VYZW01036064.1:48388-78170 GCA_013401315.1 Balaeniceps rex
GGGCGGCGGCTCCCCGAGCGGGGGGAAGATGCTGCCGGGGTCCATCCAGATCTCCGGGGAGACGCTGTCGGGCGCGGAGATCCGAGACATCTGCGAGAGCCTGCGGGAGAACTCGGTGCGGCTGCTGTCGCTGCGCGGCTGCCAGCTCTCCGAGCGGGACTTCGGGCACGTCTGCCGGGGGGCGGCCGAGTCCCGCTCCCTGGCCCAGCTCAACCTCAACCTGGGCATCGTCTCCAACATCAACCGCGTCAAGCAGCTGGCCGAGGCCCTGAAGACGAACCGCTCCGTCCAGTCCCTCTTGTGAGTACAGCGGGGCGGGGGGCTGCCGGGGGTGCCCCTGGCCACCTCCCGAGCCGGGACGGGTCTTTCGGGGGCTTGCAGCTCCGGGTCAGCCGCTGAATCTAAGTCTCGTCGGAGGAAAAACGCCCTTGACGTTACAGAGGGTAACCCCTTGCCCTTCACCCGGCTGGGAGGGAGCCACCTCTGCCCCCACAGGCTGGGCACGGCCCTGGCTTTACATCCCGGCTCTGCCAACCTGGGATGCCCCACTGGCATCCCCTGCATCCCCTTGTCCCACCCAGGAGAGGAGGGTCGCCGTAGTGGCTGGCTGACCCTCGCAGCAGAGGCTTCCCAGCGCTTTTTCCCCACCTGGGGTTAGGATTTGTCATCCTCCTCATTTCGTCTGCTTCTCCTTCCCCATTGGGTTAGTTAGCCCCCAGGATGAAGGCTGCTTAGTAATTTTCCCTTTTACCTGCACAGCCTCCATGGGAGTCCCCTGACAGATGCAGGCTTGGCCCTCCTCAACCCTGCTCTCTCCATCCACCCCTCGCTGGTGGCTCTGGATCTAGGAGACTGCATGCTGGGTGATGAAGGCATCAACCTTATCTGTGGGCTCCTGCCGCCTGACGGGGCCAAGTCTGGTAAGCACCAGGGGTTGTGGGCTGCACAATGATCAGTGGAGCCTCACATGGAGTAGATGCATGCAGCAGTAAATCCTCAGCCCTGGAGGAGGCAGGCTCTGTGGTTTGTCTGGGCTGAGGAATTTCTTTCCCCAACTTAAGTACAGCAGAAAAGCCAAGCAATAGAGGAGCGGTTCCCTCAGGCAGGCGTGGGCTTTCTGTTATTGATCTGTCCTGCTGGCAGTTTGGAGCTCAGGGACCAACAGGTTGCTTCTGGTTCATGACAGGAGCATTTGAAACTGGAGGAAGGGACAGCTTGGACTTTGAATTTCTTATTTTGCATTTGCGTGTTGATAATGACTGCAGATAAATGTATGGTGTGCCCCCACCTCAGCATTTGGCTTTGTTGTCAGTGCCTGGGGGATTGTCCCTGCTTGTGAGTGCACTCTGTGAGTGTGTAGTTGTGTGGTCACAGCCTTAGTGCCAAGACTCGGATCTTTGCAGGGGATGATCTGTGGTGGTCAGAGGCCAGTGGGCCAGTTAGGCTGAGAGCTGGCATGTGCTGAGGTAACATCACCCCTCTCTCCTAACTCTTGAAGTGCTTTCCACCTCTCCCCCAGCACCTTCTCTTCTGTGTACTCACAGTGCCACTGATGCTGTTGTCTCTGCTGGCCACCCCTCCCAGGTGCAGGCTTCAGAGCCTGCTGTCCCTGTTATCCTCTTTCCAACCTGTCACCTTGTGCCACCTCCTTCTCCTGGTCAGTCACCTCACACACCCCTTACTTGTTTCCATTGTGTTTGCTATTTAGGGTAAGGAGGACACAGGTTGGGAGAGCAGAGAAATGGGGCAGTTACAGCATGGGCAAATGAAGGGCTACTGCTGAAGGCAGTGAACTATTTCACTGATCAATGAATGACAGTTGTCAGAGCAAACCAAACCCTTCAGCCCGTCAGAGTACAGGGGACATGACTCAAAGCCATTCTGGTTAGCTGAACTAGTTCCCCTGAGACTGCTTTGGTGACCCTAATGCTCTGGTTTGGCTTCTCTCTCTTCTTTAGGCCTCAAAGAGCTAACGCTGAGTGCCAACCCAGGCGTCACAAGCAAAGGCTGGGGACGCCTGGCCATTGCAGTGGCTCACAGCTCACAGCTCCGCGTGCTGAACCTGGACTACAACCCCCTAGGTAAGCTGGGGGGGGCAGGGAGGAGGAGCAGGGGACACTGCATTCCTGCCTCTCTGCATTTGTGTGATTTGCACTGGTGGGTGGCCGGGGACCGAGCTCTAGAAGGGCGGCAGAGCATCACCAGCAGGATGGGGCAGTTTCTTGCATAGGTCCCTTCTGGTCCCCGGCAGCGAGTTCACCCTGCCAGGCACCTTCAGCTGCAGGGAAAGCCAGCCTTGCTGCTCTGCTTGTGTGAGGTGGCCACGTGCCCAGCGGGGAGGTGCAGAAAGAAGGTTGTGCCTTGCTCGCTCCACCGCCTTTGTCGTCACGTTTGACGCTCCATGTCTCCCCTGTTCGTGAAGCTCTGGGTGCTGATGCTGGCTTGGCAGATGCAGTATGTCCCAGCGCTCCCCCCTTCATCTTCCTGTCAGAGCAGGGAGGAGGAGGAGGAGAGCCTGGCACTCGTTGCCATAGAAACCAACTCTCTCCAGCTCTGCTGCAAGGTGGAGGAGACCGGGCCATGCCTCCCTGAGCATCAGCAGGGCGCTCCCCTCCTCACCCCATCTGGAAACAGAGCCTCCCTCCAGGCCCCTTCTGTCTGACCAGGTACCTCCTCTTGGGCAGGAAAGGCCCCAGGGTATTTCCTGACAGCATCCTGGTTTTTTTCCAAGAGAAGGTGTCACAGTTGTACAGTATTTTGGCACTTGCTGGGGAATGTCAGAAGAACACACTGGAGTCTTGTCTCTTCACCAGCATCAATCTTTAATGCTCCTGGTCCTGCTGCGTCCACCCCCAAAAGTCTGCCCCCTTTACAGGGAGGCAGTCCATCAGCTGGTGCAGAGTCCTCTGTCCGGCTCCAACCTCACCCTAGACCGAGGTATTCTGCTTCCTATTCTGTGTCTGGGATGCCTTACGGAGACTGTTAAAGGCCCTTGCATCCCTGAGTAGGAAGGAGATTTGGGAAGATATGGTTCCTTGGGGAATAAAAACAACTTCACTGTGTTCCTTCATGTTCCCCCTGATAATCAGTGACGTCTCCTGTAACCACAAAATGGTGCACCTTTACCTTGTCTCTTTTCTCAGTTAACAGCTCTTTTCCCCCCACAAGGTAACAGATTTGGAGGTTGTCTGATGGCAGAAATACTGAGAGGATGTTTCCATGACAGCCTCCGGCCCATGAGGGCATGTAGTATTACATGAGGAAAGGCAGGCACTGCTGACAGCCCCAGTTTTCTTCTCCCACAGGTGACCAGGTAGCAGGGATGCTCGCTGTCGCTGTGGCCTCCAGTCGAACCCTCGAAGTTCTGGACTTGGAGGGAACAGGACTTACCAACCAGTCAGCCCAGGTATGAGAGCCTACAGTTACTCTACAGCATCACTGATGTCTCAAGGGCATAGGTCTTGGCTGTCTATAGAGGTCCTAGGACCTATACCTGCCTCCATCCCCCTGCCCAAGTCCACATGCACCCCCTTCCCTCCTTGCACCCAAGGCTGCTGCTGTTTTCCCCTGGCCCGTTGCATTCGATCACAGCAGGAGCTCATAAGCCACAGCTCTGACCTAGGGCTCCTGGATCTTCCTCAAGTCAGCAAGGAGAAACACATGGCTCTATTAGTAGTTTGGTTTTCTTGGAAGAAGTAAGGGGTTGGACTTGTGACTGAGGATCAGAGCTAAAGCTCTGTGGACAGACAGGGGACAAGGCTTGGTAGCCCAGGCTCTCTTCTCAGAGCCCCAGCTCCCAGTAGTAAGAGGGAACTAGCCTGGATATGTGGCAGCAACAGGGTGCAGAGCAGTCCCTTCCTCTTTAGATAGAGCCAGGAAATCCAGGCTCAGCTCTTCCCACTGAAAGATGGAAGTCCTCAGACTCTCAGAAAGTCTGGCAAAGGAAGGTCAAGGCCAAGGGAAGGTAGAGGTAAGAAGGAGGGCTGGAGTTTGCAGGGAGACAGTTGAAACTTTCTGCTCAGCCTAGCTGCTGTTTGTGCTGCTTGTCAGCCTGTTTATCGTGCTTTCCGCCCAGACCTTGCTGGACATGGTAGAGAATTACCCCACAGCCCTGCGGACTCTCATCCTGGCGGAGAACAACATTAGTCCTGAGCTGCAGCAGCAGATCTCTGACCTGCTCTCAGAGGGTGAGGAAGAGGAGGAGACGGAGGCTCGTGAAGTCACAGCCAGGGAGAAGAACCCCTGGATCTGCCAGAACAGTAAGAACTCTGAGACCTGGGCTATGGGCAGGGGCTGACAGGCAGGAATTGGGGTGTCTGGGGTGTTTCCAGCACCACTGGTCTCTTGTGAATATTGGTTGGTGAATAGGGTCTGGCCCTTCTCCCTGTGAACTGGAATCCAGACAGCCTCCAGGTGCGACCTTCATGTTAAATAGCATTGGGCTGAGCCGCACTTGGAAGGGCAGCCTCCAAGGACAATGCGGCTGCTGCAGAGAGTGGAAACGGTACCTCAGAGGCGTTTTCCCTGATGCTGCAGGAACGAAATCTTTGTGCAAAGTCTTAAAACTCAAGGGCAGGAGCATTAAAGATCTCGGGGGCCTTTGCCAGATACCCTAGCCAAAACTCATGTCATTCCTCACTGCTTCCAGAACCTCCCTGCAATCCACACAGCATCAGCTATGTCTATCTCTGCGTCCCAAACATGTGAAGGGTTAGCCAGGTGCCACAGCCTGTCTGATGCTTGTAACAGAAAAAAGGTATATTACGCAGATAGCAGTAGCCTGGTGTGTATTGTTTGTATATAGGATATTGTATATTGTCATGCCTACCTTGTGATCCTGCTGGTTTGTTGTTTTTTTTTTTTTTACCTTTAGTTGTCCTTCCCCCCTCCCAATTCTTATATCAGACTAGCAGCAGACAAGCACAACCACTCCCTGGGCCTCAAAACATCTGGATCCTCATTTACTAGAGCCATGAAAATCCTTTACTGACAGCTCTGGCCAAGTTTTGGATCCAGTTTCCAGAAATTGATCCCCAAAATAGAGATCCCACGCAGCAGTTTTGAATGCGTAGGACTCTGGATCTGAAGCACATGGGCACTAAAGATCTCCTCCCTCACATCCAGGAAAAAACAAATTTTTTTCTGTTTAAAAAGGCTTCTGGATGGGAAACTGGTACCCTGCTGAGTTTCTTACTTCCTGTGTGCGCCCATCCTCCTTGCAGCTGATGCACTTGGCATGGGGAGAGTCGCAGCGTTCCTGGCTGGCGCTCTGTGCCGACACAGAGCCAGCAGGCTGCCCTCACCTTCCTGAGGCAGGCAGGGGAGAGCTGCACAAACCCTCCATTCATGCAGCGCAGAAAGTCAGGATTTCCAGGCCTCTGCTGTCATAAAATGGCTGCTCGCCCACTGCGTTCCCTGCTTTTGGGAAGGCAACACCACCACCCTACATGGGTTTGGTTGGCTTGCAGCCTGCCAGCCTGTCCCAGCTGGAAGCTGTTTCTCTAGCTGAAAAGACACTGGTGAGTGCAGATGTAAAGGTCTGCACGGGACTGGGTAAGGGCAGGGCTGGGTCAGCACAACCAGCATCATCTGTAAGTGTACGTGGGGAGGTTTCAGAGCTGAAACGTTCCTCTCCACAGCCAAGATAACAAATGCAGATTCCCCACCCTGGGCTCTTGCTGCTGTCGCTGCCCCCCCCCCCCATTGATTCTGTTCTGCTACATGGCCAGAGTAGACCTAGTTACTACTTAATCTCACAATCCTCTCAGCAGTTTGCTTCCCGCCCTGCAGCGGTCTAATTCCTCATCCTCACTTCTGGATCTGGAGTACAGCTCTGGCGCTCTCCGGCAGCCCAAATGGCTCATGGTTTTCTCCTTTTCTCGCCACAGATTCCAGCTCCCAGATGGTCCTGATGACGTCAGGTCTCGGTGACAGCCTCTTAGCAGAAACAGAAATGTAGCTGGGCTACCCTGCCTGCTTCTGCCGAGAAGAGCACCGTGCCCACTGGGGGAGTGTGTATCCGCCAGCCCCCCCGCCTCCAGTGGGATGCCCCAGCCGTCTTCTCACATGTTTCATGTCCTGTTGATGCCTTCCCTGGCTGTCTGAGTGCCGGAGCCTGGTCCGAGCAAATCTCTACACACGTCTCTGTGTTGTCACACACCCCATCGGCTGCTTGTGATTGTCCAGTCCAGTTGGTGCATGTGTAGCTCACGCTGCCCTGCCTCCCCCCCACGCCCGGCTGTGCCCGCAGGGCGCAGGCTGTATTTATTCAAATGTGTATAGGAGATGTTCTTTCTATTGCTTGTACTGCTGTCGCGATGAAGAGTTTTATAAAGGTCACAGACATGGCACCACTCATGGTGGCGCGAGCTTCCATCACGCTGTGCCCCTGTTGGGCAGATGGGGATTGGTACCAGCAGCTGCCCGGTGGCGGGAGCAGGCAGGGGGCTGCACTGGAGGCTCGTGGGCTTTCTCCGTCCTTGCAGGGGCAGGTTCTCCACGATGCTCGCCTGGCCCTGGAGGGAGGTCGGTCACAGCCCAGTTTGCTGTCATGGAGGCCTTCCCTCTGCCCAGGAGGTAGAGGGCTGCGCTAGAGCCCATCTGCAGGGAGCTTGGCACCAGCCATGCACCCTCTGGTGAAGGCTTCAGCCCACACTAGCACTGCAGGTTTCACTGCTCGGCCAAGTGCCCCTTGCTGGAGCTAGGCAAGGAAGATTGTGTTTCAAGGCTCGGATTAGGCTGGAAGATTAAATTGTGGCAGCAGCTGCTACTCAAGGGAACACACATTAAAATCATTAATTATGGGGACAAAGAAGCAAGACACTCTTCCTGTGTTACGCTTTGCATACACCTAGGTCAGCAGGGCACAGGCAGCATAACTAGGGAGATGGAGGAAATTCCATCACAGCCCTCTGACCTCTGCAGCACCACTCAACATGAAAAGGAAATGCTTCCAAATGTCCATAGCAGCATCCTACAGGAATTCCCTCTCACATTTGGAGGGATTCATATGTGGGGTATGTCCAATCTACCCCAATCCTCCCTCCCCACACAAAATAAAGACACAAGATAACTGACACTAGAATTATAAAACTCTTATGAACTCCAGGGAGGGGGTATGTTACATGTTCCCACATAACCCAGTTTCTGAAATGGAGAACTAATACTCTCACATGACTCTGAGAGCTGGGTCTTCAAGAAAACCAACAAATATTAAAGAATTAGCTACACCTCATCCTACTTTAGATCAGCACATGGATGTCTTTGCCAAGACACAGATCAAACAGAAGGACAGCCAGCAAAATACTTGAAATGGGGTAGGCAGAATTTTATGAGTAACACTGAGGCTGCTTAAAGCACAACAAGCTCCATTGCAGAGGTTTTGACAAGCCTAGCCCCTACAGCCTTTAAGTAACATGAAAATTGCCCACATTGTTTTTTAACGTTTCTCAAAGTTGCCTGGTTAAATAATTTGCCCTTTTTTAAGCCGCTGTCAGCTTCCAAGTCAAAAGTGACACGAGTGCTGCTGTGAACAATGGATTCTGGCTCAGTCTGACCTTTGAGATGACAGTCTACATTCAGACCCAGAGAGCAGTTTCCAGAGCTTGGATACAATTACAGAAGTGAAACACTGCTCATCCCACACATCACTCCTTGCCTGGGACTCTGCCTCTTCTCCAACACAGAAAACTTGATATGCACGAGCACCTTGAACCAGGCTGTTGCTGAAGTGGGCACTCAGGGTGACCAGTGAATTCACAGCCTCCTGGGAAGCTTACAGGTCACAGGATCACTCTCCCTGGGAGAGCTAATGGGTGGCACATGCAGTTCAGCAAACTTGTGACATTGTATCATGAAAGGCTCTGCTCCCTCACATGCTCAGGATTGGTCCAGTCCAGGTCTTAACCAAGAGAGAACACTATAGCCATTGCCACCTACTTTTAAAATAGTTTATTTCTGGTCTTAAAATATACATCAGTTTGAAAATTTCAGAAAAAAAACACATTAGTTACAGATTAACAGTCTGGATTTGGGAGACTGAAAGTGGGGTCAGCTCAAGGCCCCAGAACCAATACTGCAGGAGGTGAGCAGGAGTGCAGAGAGCAGGCACCGTGCCCGCCAGGAGAGGGCTCTGCTCCTTCTCAGCCTCTGCCAGCAGCCTAATGCTGCGATGCAGAAGCATCTGGTGAGGCGTTGAGCAGCCCTTTGCCACCCCTCCATTTCTCCACTGTTTTGCTGCCTTGATGAGAAGCAGAGGGAGGCTGGCTCTGCCCAGCACCATCAGCACCAGCTGCTTCAGCAAGAGTGGGTTTTGTCCCCTGACCAGCTGCCAGGATTCAGGGGAGATGGGGCTGAGCCCTGAGGGGCAATGACTCCCTGACTGCCCAAGTGGCTGTGCTGTCCCACAGGCAGGCCACCAGCAGCCTCAGAGCCAGAGGAGCTCACTCGGTGAGCATCCAACCCCAGGTGATGTCCATGAGGCAGGAGCTGGCAGCTGCTGCAGGTGCAAGCCCTCAGCAACACTGCAGAAGAACAGAAGAAATGCAGCAGTGGAGTAGCTGATGAGAGCAAATGCAAGGACCCCACCACAACGTTCAGGACAGGGGAGATGAACACCCTGCAGGCTCAGAGCGGGCTCCTGCCCTCAGCACCAGCCTGTTTGCACAGGTATCAAGTGAAATACTGTAGTGAAATACTGAGTCCCACCTCCTCACCAGAGGGTGGCATCCAGCTCCACAACTGTTCGAGGCAGGAAACAAGGCGAGCGTGTAGGCAGCAGCTCCAGCCAGGGTACATAAAGCAACCTACACAGCCGCCAGAGAGGCCTGCAGCTCCCTTTCACAGGCCCTGGAGCCTCCAGGCTCAAGCTGAAGCCCTGGCTAGCCCCAGCTGCAAGCTGCAGGCCCTTTGCAGAGACAGGGGTTTGGGGAAGGGAGCCGGGCCCCCAGGCAGCTCGTGGCTGCACATCCTGCTGTAAGCATATGAACAGGAGCTCCCTCCTGGACAGAGGGCTGCTCTCCTACAGCCCAGTGAAGAGCCCTCATTGAGTAGGGTGGGAGGACAACACAAACCCAGCTCAAAAACCAGACAGCAGGCTGAGGACAGCCAGCAGGGTTTGAGGGGGGCACGGCCCAGGGAACCAGGCTATTCTCTGTCTCGCACCCCCGGGGGAGTCAAGAAACACCAGACAGACAAGGGCACAGGACAAAATTAAAACAGTACGCCCGGGGTTTGTAAGCCCTCAAAAAAATACCTACATCTACAGGCATCTCCCCTTCCCTCCCCCCCCCAACAAGACACTGAGCACACAAGACTGAGAAGAAAAGTCACACAGTATCACGCTACACTAGGAAAAACACGCAGAGAGGCCCTACCCAGAAAGGGAGGCCCCGGAGAGGCACCAGAGCCAGCCTGGAGCCCCCCAGAGAAGGGGGCGTGCGAGGAGACCCTGGCAAAGGGCTGCTGCCGAGCTGTGAGGTAGTGTGTCTACACGGAGCAGCTCCTCAGCACACTGCCCTCGCATCCCTGCCAGCCCTGCACCGAGCCCTGCCCAGAAAAGCCCGGTAGCATCCTTCACACCTTGCCTGCCCGGGGCGAGACCTTGTTCTCAAGTCTGGAGGGGTTTCTGCAGGCTGGAGGCCAGGATCAGAGGGAAGCGCAGCTCTGAAGGCTGAGCCTCCTCAACACACCCTCAACGCAGGCATCAGACTGGCTGCCAACGGCTGTGTCTGTTTATGCAGGGCGGGGAGAAAGAAAAAACAATACACCCCAAAACCAAAGGCTTGGAAAGAAGAAAGAAGCCCACCCAAGAGCAAAGTATCAGCACCATTCAAACAAACAACAGCACAGAGAGCGGGGGAAGAGGTGTGAGGGAGGAGACACACAAACACAAACCCCAGCACCTAGCAGGCAGTGCCTCCCCGAACCACCTCGGCACACAGCACCCGTGCCCCACGCCACAGCACCAGCATCCATGCGTTGCCTCAGCGGGGGCCGGGTGCTGAGCCTGACGCAGGAGCCAAGTGATGGGGACCTGCAGAGGCAGATTCTGGAGAACCACCCAGAGGGCAGCTGGGGAAAACAAAACCCAGCAGGAAAATTAGACACCAGCAATCTCAGCACATCCACAGGGGCCCAGAGCCATTTGCTGGGAGACTCCTTGTGCCCCACTCACAGCCCCTGCGGGCTCCCAGGAATCAGACACCACCACACAGGCATTCTGCCCTGTTGGCACAAGTTAAAAGAGAGCAGAGCAGCTGCGGGCAACCAGCATGAGAGCACCCAGGGCCTCAGGTACCTGAGTGGGAAGGGGGAAGGAAGATGTGAGCATAAAGAGGCACAGGCACCAGGACGAGGGGTACCAAGAACGAGCTCTGGTACAGGCACCAGTGTGAGAGCTGCGAGTGTGCCAGGGCAGTGGATGTGCTTCTGCACACTGTGTGTGCTAGTACTGCGGGTCTGAGGTGCCAGGGAATTGGGACCCCAGCTCTTCCAGGTAGCAAAAGAGGAGAATAAATATAAAATTTCAGAGCAGAGCCCCTCCAGGAGGAGGGTACTAAGGGACATTTCTCCCTCAGAAGGTGGACAGATGGAGGCATCCCACAGCTCTGCAGTGTGGCTGCTTCTTGCCCTGCCTCAACTGAGAAGGTTGCCCTGCTCCTGGGCTTGCGTCAGACTGTCCTTGCGATGTAGGTGGTGGACCCCCATCCTCTTGGGGCTGCGGTGCGGCCGACTGAAGGAAGGCTTGACCCTGCCTTCTCCACTTTCCTCTTGGGCACCTCCTTGGTTGCTTTCCTTGCTTCCCTGGAGCAACATTTCTCTCTCCTCAGCGGGGCTCTCAGGCAAGCCAAGGTCCACATAGTCCTTGTGCTTCTCTGGTGAGGGGCTTGCAGGCTCTGCAGTGCCTCCACCGCTTTCCTGCAACAGCTTCTGGGCTTCATCCTGGGAGAAATCTGTACCATAGTCTGAAGAGAAATGGCTCCTGCGGGCTCTGGACTCGGTGCTGTCTGTGTCCACACTCGAGTCCCGGCTCACGGTCCAGCTGCAGCTCTGCGCAGACTCCTCACCATCTGAGTAAGCCGAGGCTGCCCTACCCAGCTCCTGCATGGAGCAGCTGAACCTCTTCTGGAGCTCGGGGGCTGTGTCACGGCTGAAGGCTGTGCGGTTCATCAGCACCCGCTCTGAGGTGGGGGGTGCCTTGTCCACAAACATACGCTGCCAGTTGGCCAGCAGGTCCTCCTCAGAGCTGGCAGAGCTGGCAAAGGCGCTCGGGATTTGGGGAGGGCTGCTGAATGGGCTGCTCTGGGAAGAGCCGTGAGCCCTGGCTGCTTTGGGGGACTGCTGACAGGAGCAGCTGGAGGCCGAACGGCGCCCTTCTGAAGCAGGGCTGTTGGGGAGCGTCCGGTGCCTGTCACAGCTCTCATCTTCACTCTGTACCAGGCTGAGGGAGATGGCCTGGCGCGTTGCATATGTACAGTTGGGCAGGGGGCTGTTCTTTGGGATCCTTACCTTGTCCTCAGAGAACTCAATCACTTTGCGCCCAGGGTACATAGGATGGGGAGGTGAGGGTGTAGGGTACGGGCTTAACTTCTCAAAGGCAGGCACCTCCTCTGGCATGCTTTCCACACTGCTCTGCGGCTTGCAGCCACCATTCTGCTGTTTCCCCGCATCTCCTCCCTCCTTCCCCACCTGCCCTGTGCTGTTGCAGGCATCAGGAGGGGCTCCACTCATGTCCACATGCACAAAGACATCCTCAGCCATAGGACAGCTGCCACTGCTAGACTTGGCTGAATTCAGAACCAGAGATTCTGGTTTCTCCAAGACTCTGGCAATAACTGAGGTGGGCACAACATCAGATGGAGCCAAGGTGTGGGTTGCCTCTTGACCAGGGCCTACGGACTCCTGAGTGCTGTGCAAATGCTTATTGACCATGTCCTGCAGCTCATAGGGAAGCTAGGGAGAAGGAAAAAGACATTAGAAGGGGGCTGCCATGCAAGCCATTTAGTTCCAAATAATCTGCCTTTTCCAAACAACCTTCATGTGTACTTCGCACTTATTATCTTGACCCTAACATTCCCCTACCTTGCCTTGAGAAAGGTATCTCTTTCCAAAGCACACCTGCCCCATGAGGGACTAACAAGGCTCTCTAGCTGTCACACCAGTCATGTTTCTAGGCCATGGTTCATAGGCCCCATTTTGCAAAAAGAACAAGAAAATATGGCACATGGGCTCAGTCCCCCATGCCTGTGAGCACAGAGACAAGACCCAGCCAGCGCATGCTAGGAAGGGGTCTATTGATCTGTGGAAAATCAGCTGGTGGTTGCACTGAAGTGACTGAACAGCCCCCAGTGCTGGGATCCGCAGTGCTCCCTGAATGCGGTAATTGCAGCCATGCTGCTTTGGCAGCCGGCCCGCAGACCAGAATCGATGCCTTCCCTTGTTCCCACCAACTCTACCACCTCATCCCACTTCCTCACTCTTCCATTTCAGAGAGGCAAACATGGGGTTTATTACCAAAGCTGCAGGATTGGGGTGTCAACAGGGGCTAAGCACTGCTCCTTGTCCTGCAAATGGGCACTACTGCTCTCCCCATCACCCTGCCAAGCTGCCCTCACCTTGGTCACCACACCCATGAAGTGGAGAGCAGAGCTCCACAAGCCATGCAGTGCCACAGCAAGGTCTGTCACATCACAGCCAGAAGGAAACTGCGTCCAAAGCTGGGGACGCAGGGCACACTGCATGACAACAGCTGGCTGTGAGGCAGACTGTCTGCACAGCTGCTCAGCACCAACCCCACTCCAGTGGCAGCCACGTGGGACATGGCGCTCTGGGGGGCAGAATTCAAAGCTCCAGGGAGGGGAGACAGCTGGGAGAGAGGTCAAGGTTACCCTAGCAGTAACTGATACATTGACCTCAAGAGTGCTAATTTGAGACACAGTGCGGGAGGGGGAGGGTGACATGTTGGTCACCTGCTAAGTTAAAAAAGACAAGCACATGGTTTTGCTGAGAGGAACATAAGAAGGGATGAAGACCAGGGGTACAGCAAAGAGAGAGTTGGGGTAAGGGCCTGAATGATACTTCCAGCCAAAGAAGTGATGCTACTAATATGAAAGGCCTAAACTCTAATCTTTGCCCAACCTGAGGGCAGGATGAGCTTAACAGACCCCACAAGGGTGAGTATGAGTTGGTACCAACTTATCCCATTTAGGAGGCCTAAAAGACACCCTGAATGCTGCCTCCCACATTTCTCCTCAGAGCAAGTATTGAAGCAGGGCCAGACTACTGCTGCTTGACTCCTTATCAGGAAGCACGGCCCTTCCATGTGGCCAGGTGAGGAAGGGAAAAGGACAGAGCAGTGTAAGAGAGAGGTCTGTCCTCCTGCCAGCTCCCATCAGGCACCCAGCAGGCTATCAAATTCAAGGTTATTGTGCTTTTTATAACGGCTCCTGGCTGAGCTGTGAAATGGAGCTGGCATGAAAGAGGAGCTGGCAGAGGCTCTGTGCTGCCTTCTCAGTGGGAGTGGGAACGGAAGCCCCCCCCACCTCTATCTGAGGCTAAAGGATGAGGCCAACAGCCCTGCAGAAAAAGCCGGAGAAAGCAAGATGCAGGCAGAGACCATGAGCCCTTCTTCCCTGCCTCAGCAGGACTGCTACTCACATCAGCAAACTTGTGGTTCCTGAAGTGGGACTTGTTACACTTGAGCAGCTGTACTGCAAGGTTACAGTCCTGTCGATAGCGTTCCTGCAAGAAAGGGCACAGGTGTGCAACAGTGTCAGACTGGCCTGATCTCTTACCCGAAAAGGTGCCACTTGACCAGATGCTGCTTGAACAGAAGCCGGAGGAGGCATCTGATGAGTTGCTCATGAGGGCACCTGCCATTCCCTCCTCTCCACACCCCTGGGTATTTTCTTACAACTTAGCCAAGGTGTCCCTTTCAACTCCAGCCCTTGCTCTAGGCATACACTCTGTCAGTGTATCAACCCCCTCTCCCTCTGAGGATTTTAATAACCTCCAAAAGTCCCATCAAATTTGCTATCCCATCCCAGAGCTCTCAGCTATGCTTGAAGACACTGCCTAATGTCACGCATCTTGCGGACAGACAGACTGGAGGGAGTTCAGAGCAATTAATAGAAACAAGCACCAGATCCAGGACCTTCTATATTAATGGTGTAGAAAAGGCATCAGCTCCCTCCCAGCTCTAGCGTAAATGACCCCTCTGTTGGTACAGCCTGGACACAGGTCAAACCCTAAGCTCAAAAGACCAAATACATCAAACTTGAAGATCAGTTCTTCCTTACTCAACCCCTCAGACACTTTTCTGTTTGTCTGTCCCTACTGTTGTGTGCAGCTCCCACACTTTCATACACACTGAAGTCATTCACGTGTTCCTTTACACTAATGACTTAGAACAAGAGGAAAAGACCACACCTCGCACACTTCCATAGCCACTTGCAGACTGACACTTACATTGAGTTCCTCCAGCTTATTGATGGTGGTTTTGGCATCAAGCAATTTATTAGTGAGCTCTACAATCTCCCAGTCCAGCGTCTTGCGGTCCATCTCTGCCTTTTTAATCTGGGATGCAAGAACACCAGGTGTAAATCCGCCCAGCACAGAAGAACCTGGCTTCACCACCCACCTCAGCCCAAGCATAGTACAATGACATGTTCAGCTGGGGTACAAAAACTTCCAGACAGACAAGGGGGACAGCCTGGCTCTTCACCAGGGAGGGACTCCAAACACCAAACGGAGCCAGCCACTCTGCTAGTTACAGAGACAACAGGTTGAGTTTGAACCTCCTTAATGCCGTCTCTTCTTGCAGCACAACCACGTTTCCTCTCTGCCCTGGTTCACACTGTGCCTGGTGGAAAGCTAGTGGTTTCAAGCAGTTAATCCCATCCTGCCACTGGCAGCAAAGACATCTGAGCTTGTGAAACCTAGCCTTCTTCTCTGGTGCAACAGAATGAGAATACTGCCCATAAAGATCCAGCAGTCGATGCCCAGTGGACAAAAGGTTTGTTTGGCAGGGATAGGGCACCATCTTGAAAGAGCTCAAGCCTTACTCTAGTAAGAAAAAGGACCTATGCAGCTTCATCTGGAGCTCAGTTACTGCCTTCCCTAAAGCAGGCAATCCTGCCTCTTTAAACTTCCTAACAGCTCAGGTACAGGGCTGATAGAGATCCAGATGTAACAGCAGAGAGGGGCAACAGCTCAGAACAATAAAGCCATCCTCTTCTCAAGAAGTTCCTTCAACACTTCCCCAGTCTGCTCTGAGGCTGCAACCACCAGGGCCCCGCTGTGCATCAGGGGTACAGCACAGCAACACACAAGGGGGTAGGGGAGGGCAATGCTTCCCACATATGCAGTCTCTTCAGGCACCAGCACAACGAACATTAATCCAAGAAATTCAAGTACTAGAACTAAAAAAAAATCTCATCCTGGGCTACATGGAGGCAATCAGCATCTCAGCTGTTTGACTTGCCTGCTCACAGCCCAGAAGGGGAAGGAAAGGGAGCAAATGAAGCTCACAGCCATCCACATCTTGTGCAGTGCCACAGCTTATGGGCACCACTTCCCAGCACGCCATGCTCCAGCTGGCTCAGAGTCAAACGCTCTTAAGATGGAGCACTGCAAGCTAGGACCTGCTGCATCTGCGGGCAGCTGCTGGATACCAGGTGAGCCCTTGGCTGGACGAGGGCTGGGGCCCCTCCATCTGGGATGGTGTATGTGGGACTGACAATGAAACCAACAGGCTGAAACACGTAAAGAGGAAAAAGAAAAAACACACAAACGAAAAGACGCAACTGCAAAAATCCAGCTTTGGCTGAGAGAGGCCTGAGAGGTGAGTGCACCCAGCGTGTGCCAGCGGCAGCATGGGGAGAAGAAAGAGAGAGAGAGGGGGAGGGAGAGAAAAGAAACAGCCATGAGTGTTATGAATGCACACAACAGACATACATGCACATTGGCTCTGCTCTGACTGCCCCTGTCCTCCCAGGATGACCACCCCAAGACTGGCTGACACATCCCTGGCATTTTGAGAGGGACTGAAGCAACATGACGGAATACCATGCAATTATGTTGTGGGGAACCAAAGCTCATGTGCATGACCAAGTAGGGGCTCTGTAAATCAAGAAACCAGTTCATGACACCAGCCGGAATGGGAAGTAGATGGTCATGGCCAGAATCTTACCCCTCACCCACTGCCACATCTGCTGGGTAAAGCTGGGACCCCTTCCCCCATCTGCTCCTAACACACAGGTCTCTTCCACCTCCTCTCTGTAGTGTCTTAACAGGGCACTTACCAGGGCATGCAGCTTCTCCTCCAGGTCTTGGTTGGTTCTCTGGGAAGCAGTGTAGCTGTTCTGCAACCTACAGAAACAAGATATACATGGGAATGGATCTCAGGCACTCAAGTCCCCTCCATAGCTGCCAAGCAAACCATCAACTCCGCAACTCCAGAAAGATTGGTATTCACAGTACTAAGACAACCAGGCATATTAAGTATGCCTCACCTCTGCCATATAATGGCCTTCAGACCCCAAGTTACTGGAAGCAAGATGAGGCTGGCTGGGTGAAAGGATCTTGCAGGGGAGGGTGTGAATGACTTTGGAGGACTCCTCTGAGCTATGTCATGTATAAGCATGTGACCAGTGACTGGCACTGATTTTTAACTGAGGTGCTCTTCAGGTAAAGTGGTGATGTATTTTCTTCAGTGGCTCCTTTTGCACATGCGGAGTAACCATCTAAGCTGGATCCTGCCTTACATCCAAGAGATGAAGAATTCCCTGTTGTCGTCAGCCCCTTGCACTGGCAGTATTCCTACACTGTACCCTGGAGGAAGCAACAGCTGCAGAGCCTTTAACTCCCCTACAGTCGGGGGGCGCACCCTTCTGAGGATGCAGCATGCCTTTGATTTACACAACAGGGCACAGCCTGCTCATGCCAGCCAAGGGAGTCCTTGGTGGGAGGAATCTCTCTAACTCTACCTCTCTTGCTTTCTTTTTCATACCTACGGAATTTGTCTTTGAATTTCTCTAGCTCCTCACGGTTCTGGCCCAGCTCCATCTCCAGGTAGTCCTGACCCGACTCCAGCTCCCTCTCCATTGCCTCCATTTTGTTAGTCACGTATGTCAGCCGTCGGCGCAGCTCCTCATTCTCATGCTGCAGAAGCCTGGCGCACACAGGAACAAGGTACCACTGAGTGCACAAGGGGTACTCCACACCAGCACCCCCACCCCGCTGCCCTGCTCTAGGGCTCAAGAGCCCACACACGGGCCCCACGAACTCAGGAACTGAACTGGCAGGAGATTCCAGCACACGCAGCAAGCGGTGCATCTCTGGCAGAAGAGGAAGACTCAAACTCTCTTGGAGCAGGGGCAAAGAAGCACATGCCAGCTGGCCAGCCACGGCTCCCAGCTCGCTCTCAGGTTACAGTGCTTGGATAAAGCCCACTAGCCAGATGAGCTGCGCAGCTCCAGTGTCCCTCACTGGTGAATGAAACCCACTCAATAATTTATCGCAGTCCAGGTTAGAAGAGTTGAAGGCAAAAATAGTAAAATCACCTTCTCCTCCCCTGAAACTGTTCAAAAGCCCTCACATCTTTAATACATGGTGGAAAGAGGACTCCATACACCCTTAAGCCCAGAAGCAGAGGTGATGGGGTGCATTTACAGATGTGATCACAGCTGCCAGTCAATGCCATTCCAACACAAACTGCTCCGTTCCTCCCCAGCCAGGACATGCCTGGTGGTCAGAAGGATTTCCTGTTGTTTTTCATTCCTTTGTGCTCAGTTGCTTGGAGAAACCCAGAAGCACAGCTTCTCCCTGGCAGTGAAAGCTTTCTCCTCCCTATTGCTCAGTGCTAGCAGCTGTCTGTGCCCCACACCACCACTAGCAAAGGGCTCAGCTATCACCCTGATGGCTTACACCAAAACAGTGGCAACAACAGGAAGGGTTAAAAAAGGCACTCCTCTCTCCACCTGTATTAAAGACTTCATCTCCTACTTTCTTTCACACCCACCAACTCCTCTGCCTGCACCTGCACTGTTCCCTCCCCCTCCAGGGAGAGAGACATGCAAGGCAAAGGTTGGCAAGGCACAGACTAAAGCTCTGCCCACATGGCCCCAAGAACGTTGAAGACCTGAGAGGAGCCCGCAGGCCCAGTCAGCTTCGCTGTGCAGGTGGCACAGGCAGGATGCGAGGAATCAGCACCCACACAGTTGCAGTATGACAGGCATAAAGGGGGAGCAGGACACTTACTTCATCCTTTCTGCATCCGTCAAGGGTTCCTGCATAGGAAAGAAAACAGCTATGAGATTCTTTCAGAGGAGAAGTTGGTCTCTCACACTGTCCTAAAGGGCAGAGTCTTGGTTGCCAGACCCTACCTGTGACTCTTCCTCACCTGCTCTGACAGGTCATACTAGGCAAGCTTAGAACTGCTAGGACCTGTACACACCACTCAGCTGTCTGATACCAAGACAGACTGTGTGTTCTGGTTCAGGGTAGAAGAGCTAGACTAGAAACCACCACACAAGTTAGGTAACTTTACTCTCCCATGGTGCAATTGCAGCATCTCTTGTAACATCGTCACCTTAGTTGGTGTTTCAGCTTCCTCCACATCCACAGTTGGTGGGCAGTAGGAATCTCACAGGCCAGCATACACTGAGGATTAAATTGTCACCACAGCAACCACAACACCCTTGAAGCACCGCAAAAAGAATGAGAGAATCATTTGGGAGCTGAAAAACGTGTCTACCATTTATACCACCCAGATTGTGCTGAGAAAAGGGTTTCTTTCTGCAGACCTGAAACCAGCCATGGTAACTATTCTGGGATAGTAGAAGAAACACCAAAGGTCAGAAAAGCCTGTGAAAGAAATTAACGTTCCGGGCAAGAACCCCAGAGATGGCTGGAGCAGGGACCTGCAGAACAAGGAGACACAACGCAGTGACAAGAGCACACAGCTCAGCTATTCTCACTTCCTTTGCACTCTGTGTTAACCTGCAAGATGGCTGCTGCCTGCCAGCACGGCTGGGAGAGATTTAATTAGCACTAGAAGCAACTGTACATTCTGTAAAGCCCAAGACTGTGACCATTCTCACAAAGTCCAAGCTGCCCATGGATTATTTTTGGTGCTTGGTACCAACAGCACTGCACAAGCCCAAAGTGCTGCCACACTTTAGATTGTCCATTAAATGAAACAGCCAGCTCTAGGTTGAGAGGCCATGCCACAGCCATGACACTTAACCTGTGGATGAGGTTGCTGAGCTGCTAGCAGTATTACAGAAGGCAAACCACCCCAGTTCTGGCCCCAAGACATCATGGGGCTGCTTCCTTCATCAATTCACACTTTAGAAGAATGGTCCTTAAGGACCCTAAGGCATACATCCTCCTGTCCCTAAGTGCAAAGCATCAATCCTTTTCTTACATCCTGACCCCACATGGCAATTGGTTAATTCATGCAGAATTATCTAGCAACTGCCTCCCCTACCCCCACAAATACACACACAGCAGATGCTAGTGACCAGGCAAAGCGGATAATGTGATTCCTATTAAAACAAGGCAATGGCCCCAAAGCAGGCTGGAGAAAAGAGGAGAAGGCTTACAAAGACCTGAAACAGCCATCATACAAAGATCCAGTACCCCAAGACAGCCAGGCACAGGGCACACACAAAGCACTGGGAGCATCCCAACACCTCCTGACAACAGAGCAGATACCCCGCAGCCTGGAGGGCCTCCAACCTGGAAACACTTGGGAAGTCTGCAGTGGGGAGAACAGCACTGGCTCCTACCTTCCTAACTCCTGGGGCCAAAGGGAAGATGGTTCCTCCCAGAACGATATACCCAACCTGGAGCACAGCCATGGGTGGCACCCACAAGAGGGCAGCTTCTGGTGATTAAGCACCCACAACATGAGGTCTGGGGGCCTGCTCTCACTCTCCCCACTGGCATTACAAACTAGATGAGATCCAGGTGGGGGCTTTGGCCTTTGTGAGAACCCTGTCGGTGAGCCGGTGGCCCTGGCACCTACCTTGTTTAGTGCCAGGCTGAAAGAAAGGGAGGATCTAGGTGGGGTAGGCCCCTCCTCCCGACTCCAGCGTGTTGGAGTGGAGAAGGATCCTTTCTCTGGGTAGTTCGGTTCCACTGCACGCTTCTGCCCAAGTTTAGCACACAGATGGTGTGGCTGTAACAGCCGTGAACAGGGACTGCTTTCATCCCTTCTGCCCTCTGCACTGCTTTTCCATGAAGACAGTGAGTGCTGCTGCCCAGAGGATGTCCCTGCCAGCCCCAGGTCTGCCAGCTGCTGCAGCTCATACTGACACAGATCTACTACCCTTCTCTCCAAGGAAAGCTTTTCCTTACTGTCCTTCCTCCCAAGGATGGGTTTCTTTCTTAGTCTGGAAGCTCTCTCAGCCTCCTCAGCATATTTTCTCTGGCACGAAGCCGTTCCCAGCCCCTCACATTTCTTTTCTGCTTTTCTTCTGCTTGGGCAGGAGGATCTTTCAGTTGCACGCTTGGTTTTGACCCCTTGCAAGTGACCTTCCCTTTGGCTTTCTGGCACAGAGCTTCTGGGGAAAAGGGGAGAGTTCTGGTCTTGTTCTGCTCCCCTGGTCTCCCCCAGTGAGCGCAAGCGGATGGGACTCAGCACCCGCTGGGTAATCTCATCCAGGAACTTGGAGAACTGCAGTTTTTCCTCTGTGATCTTCTCCCTGTGCTTGACAGAGTCAGCGGCACTGCTGCTGCTGTGCTCCAGTGAGCGCTTCTCCCTATGGCTGAGACAGAGCTGAGGATCACTGTACTTGCGTGAGCCACGGACACGGGAAAGTGTCTCTACTGAGCGGGACTTGTGTAAGCTCTCAGCGCATGGGCCTGTCATGTTGGTCTGCTTCAGGATCCCTTTGAGAGGCAGGTGTGTAGAGGAGACCCGAAACTTCCTCGGTGTCAGGACTTCAGGAGGCTCTTTAAACATAAGCGAGCGTTCCAGGCTTCTGCTCTTGAAAGAGCAAATGGGATGATGTCTTTCATCTCCAGATGCCACAACTGTCTCCATGCTACGGCTCACAAATTTCCTGAGGTGCCCATGACTGCGGTTTGGGCACCGCTTCCCACTTCGCTGCCCCATCTTCCCACCACATGGAAGTGCTCGTGAGACAGTCTGGCTCTTGATGTTCAACTCTGCTGTGCACCCTGTCACTTCCTTCTCACTGCTGGACTCCAGGGACCATGATGAGGAGAAATTCAGGTTGCAAACCTCAAACCCCTCTGCCTGCTTGAGCTGGCCTGCCTCGGTGTAACTAAACCCTGTTTGCTGGTGCAATGGTGTTAAGCCCTTTGCCGCCCGGCAAGCTGTTACCTGACTCTGCTCAGCCAAGATCACTCCATCCTGGTCGTCACGAATGATGGGTACCTCATGGCGGATCTCGCGATGCTGCGGGGGCGCCTTGCGGTAAGGCTTCTTTGATGGAGCTGTGCTCGACATCCTCCCACCTGCGTGGCTCCGAAAGCGGGTTACCTACCAACAGCAGAAAGTGCACAGAAGAGAGAGTCACAGGTGCTCCATCGAACCCTAGAAGTGACCCAGCAGGAATTCAGCTCCCCTGGAGTCCCAGAGCAAGTCCCCATGCAGAGTGCAAGTAGAGCAGGGAAAGGATGGGGCCACAAGCCTTGAGCAGCTGCTGCAGGAGAGGGAGCAAATTAAGAGGTAGCTGTGTCCTTCTCCCAGCCAGTGAGAGCAGAGGGCTGGCACATCCTCTCCCCCCCTCTACACACGCTCACTCACGTAGTTTGTGTGTGTCCAGATTATATATAGCAAACGAGAACAGACCTCACAGCAGCATATTGATTAGGCTCTTTAGGAAAGGCCTTTTCCAATATGGAAACTGCAAGCCTTACAGGCAGCAGTGACAGCTGGAGCAGGAGTTATTGATCATGTGCTGTCACTGTCAGCAGGGACTATGTGGGAGGAGACTCCAGCCATTAAAGAGCCCAAACCCAGAAGTTTTTGGCTTACACTGGAACCCCAATCGAGCAGACCACAGGAGGCTTGTCAGAAGGAGGCACCATACCTTTACAACTGCTCACTCTGTCAGGAAAGACGAAGACCACTCCCAAGTCACAGGTGGCATCAAATTAGGGAGCAATGCCATTGACATTGGTACTTAAGGCCAGATTTTGCAACATGCAGCAGTACCACTAGCAGAAAGACCAGATTAGTCCCTTTACCCCAGCTGTGCTGGGCAGGATTCTTCCTGCTGCAGGAGCAGTAGCAGTACAACAGGGAAAAAAATGGGGTAGAAGGAAAGCAGCTATCTTGTACATATGGAAGAATCTCCTTCCTTTCCACCACTTTGGGGCTGCAGTGGAGGGCAGGAAGGCTTCCCCCCAAGCAGCCAGGACTTCAACCACCCCATTGTACGCAAGACAAGAAGTCTTGGAGATGCCAAGCAGTCCCTGCAGAGCCCGATACCAGACTTTGCCCGATGACAACATATTCATCGTTCATAGTCCCCCTATATTTGGGGTAAGCGCCCACTTCTCATTCCCCTTTCCCTTGCTGGATCCTAACACTGATCAAGCCTGGCAGCTCTGCAGTCCTCACCACCTGACCTCCAGCACTTCAAAGCGCAGGACCCACCTCAATTCAGATCACTCTCTCCCCTCTTCCACAGGCAGGGCCATTTGACTCCCATTCACATACCTTCAAGGCAGTCAATGGATACCACTGGGCCAGTGACCTAAGAAGGTTTCACTTGCTGTGTGTTTTGGCCAGTAGAGTTTTACATGTTAAGTGTCTAAAGGGACCCCCAAGAATTCTCTCCCAATTCTTATCCACTCTTGCCTAGCTGCATCTTCTTGACACTTAGACTGAATCTCCTGAGAGGACTGGCAAGTGTGAGGTGTCTGCACCAAGCACAGAGTGGCTCCAAGCCACAACAGGCTTTACAGTTCACAGGAACTTCTGCAAGCTGTCCTCCACTCTGCTAAAAACACAAGCTCACAAAAGTTTCTCATGCCTTTCCACAGGCCTGAACAACTTTCTAGGACTAACTTGTAAATCTCCACCATCAGAATGCTGCAATCCCCCTTGCTGTAGTCATTCCCTCAAGTTCCCTTCTCCTAAAAAGACTCAAGTAGGTGAAGAGATCTCCAATACTTTAGAAAAATCACATCCAGCATACTGAATGCACATTCCACTGCATCCCCAAGCAAAACAGATGGGTCTGACTTGCTGGGAAGACATTTCTCTTCTTCAAAGAGGATTGCTAAAATCCTGACCAGAAGCAGGTTTGTCAACACCATGCCACCATCAAATAGGTGATCTAGGGGACTCTTCTGTCAATTCCTGCCAGGCTAAGGACACAAGATGCACATGGAGATATCCCAAGCTGAAATCACAATCATTCCTCTAGCCCACAAGGACCTGAGCACTTACCAGCCTGGGCTCAAGTTCAAAGCCTCATGAAGCAGGAACGCTCACTCAGATGCCCTGAAGAAAAGAAACAAATAGCTTAGCATCCATCAAAACATCAGATCTTCTGAAAATAAATTAAATTAGCTTAGGATAGCTAGGCCACATAACCCAGTAAGAGCTGGAAAGGCACCTGGCAAGGACATGTCCAAGGCACTCAGGCAACTGGGATCACACAAACTCAAAATTCATGAAGCAATAGCTTCAAGAGAACCTTGGTTCCAGGAAGGACTAAACCTCCTTTGAAATGGGACCCTCCCAGCTAATCTTCCCTGCTACTGCAGAGGGATGCTAACTGTGAAGCCTTCGGTACAGAAGCTTGGTAATGCTAACAATTACCTCACTTCTTTTAAGTCAGTGCTTCTCACCTACAAATGAGCTGGCAATTATCAGACTCTTGTTTGAGCCAAAACATTATGTCCTTGTGCCTACAGCTGTGGTAACCCACACCTCCACAAGAGAGGAAGGCAAGCTACTCTCTGACTTCCAGCAAGCAGCGTGCCATGCTCTACGTTGCTGCTAACAGGTTTCTGTAAAATAGTGTCTAGCCAACCAGGAACACAACACAAGCTCAGAAACAACCTTCTTCTCTGTTCAAAGTCCACAGTACCCATCACTACAAGAAGAGAATTGGGTTGATCTGGGAACCAGCTGTAAGAGCATAGCTCTGTGGCCATTACTCTGCCACTGGCACTAGAGAGACTACAGTGGAGGCTTCCCTTCCTTGACGCACTTCTGCTGCTGTGCTGCTTTTTCCCCTGTCAATGGCACCAAGCCTTGGGAGGCGGGACAGGAGTGCACGGTGTTGAGCAGTTATACGCACATGGGGAGAGCCAGATTGAAGGTGAATGGAACAGGCAGGCAACCAGGACCACGCAAACTCAAGCTTTGCCAAAACAAACTGAAGAGGTGCCCTGGTGCTGGCCCTGCCCCAACAAGCTGTCTGGCCCCTTTCCTTACTACAATGCTATAGTCGGGTCTCAACTAGCACAGGAACACTCAGCTTCACAAGAGCATAACTGCTCTGCGGGCCAAACTGTAAAGTATGGGGGGGAGAAAGAGGGAGAGGGAGAACGTGCACCTCCAGGAAGGACCAGGCCAGCATAGTTTGAATCTGCTTTTCCACCAACTCCCAGCAGGAACTGGTTCAGCATCAAGGCAAAACCACCAGCCACATGGGCTGGCAGACAAGCAGAGGCTTTCAGGAACAGCTGCACCCATGGGTCCACGCATGTTTCCATTGCTGAGGTGCTCAGAACGAACATGTCAGAGACCTTCCTGTCTCTCAGCACACAGTTCCTCAGGTTCAAACAGGACTGTCCTGCTTCCTACCCCAGAGCCAGCAACTATGCTACCTGCCATCTCATCCCCACCTACCTGGAAATGATACCAGGATTTGAAACCTACCCTCATGATCTGAGAATTTCCAGAGACACTTAAATACTCACAGTGCCTCCAGGCAACTTTCCCTCAAACAAGGACTTACAGATCCAAAGTGACGACGTGTCCAAACATTTCTGGCCGCTTGTCTCTGAATCAGCTTTCCCCTGTCAGCATCCAGCAGCATCTGGCCAACAGCTCCTGAAACATGAGAAAGGAAACTTGGTGTCAGTCACCTATCAGCACAACACATGGAAACAGCCAGGCATGCGCAGAGCAACCCATGGCCAGGTGCCAGGCCAGGAGTCGGCAACAAACTGCTGCGCCATCAGGCTACTATCTAATGCCAGGACCCTCCAGTGAAATAAGCTCCTTGTCTTCACTGTGTCCCAGAAAAGGAAGGTCTTTTAACCATCTCTCCACTGAGCAGGATGCCTGTGCAGACTAGTAACTGACCTCTGAAAGGCAGCTGTTTTTTTCTAGATGGCTCCAGGGGTCACTGCTTCCCCACCTGCATTCCTGTCCAACACCAGGAATCCAGCCTCTGTCATTCTGCTCCAACCACCCTGCCACACCAACCTAATTTTGTTCTGCAGACTTCCCTGCACTGAACAGCACAGTTAAGCCCTCCTTGCCTACAATGCCTGAGCATCCTTTGCTACCACAGAGAGAGAATCCCAAGGTTGCTCAATTCACCACACCTCTGTTCAGAGAGGAGCAGATACTCTCTGCAGAATAGATGGACCCTGTGCTCCAAAGCAGAAATGGACATAGGTAATATCCAGAAATAGAAGGAGGCACTAATTCTGCTCACCATGCTATTCACAAGCCTCTCTCTGAAGGAGCTTGCTGTCAAGTCCACATTCTGACTACCCTGGAGAAGCTTAGCTTGGAGTTAAGCAGAAGGTAGCTCTTCAGCTATTCTAATTAGCACTGTAATACAAGAGGAAACTTAACCTCCTGGTTCCTTTTATCTGCCCTTTCCATCTCTCATCAGTAATGTTCCTTAACATTTACAGTCCTCTTCCTAGCAAGCTACTGTCTGCAGTAGCTCCAACTCTACTGTCTTCTAGCTACTACCCACTGTAGTTCCAGTCTCATTTCTAAGCTCATTGACAGTTACAGCTTTCCTGGAATGGTTCATTGAGGGCTACAAGGCTTGGGCTCACATTGATCGGCATCAGCAATAGTCACATATTCCAGGCAAACGGACACGAACACACAAAGGGTCAGAAGACTGCAGTGGAAACCCGACAATTTGCTTTGTTAATGCAAAAAGCTGAGGATTCCTCCACCCACTCACAAAGACAAAACACACACAACCTCTCTCCTCTTCACAGTGAGGGAATGCAGTGACAGTGACTGAGTGCAGCTACACAGGCAGTATACAAGCTTGACTCTAGCTGCTTTTACCAGAGCGCATCCCTCAGTGTAAAATCCACTCGCAGAGTAGCTATGTTCTCTGTGGGATCTGAGAAGGGCAAAACCTTTATCACACACCAGGAACAGATGTGATCTAGAACAAAATTGCTTAAGACTATTCTGTACAGGGCCCACAGAACTAACAGCCGCTTGGATGCATGCAAAACCACAACACTACCCATTAGCATCACTTTGACCCCAGTAACAAGAAAGAGGTCCACAGCATACAAAAAAAGGTCCAAAAAGGAACCCTTTGTACAAAAAGAAAAAGCACCAAAGGAAAAAAAAGCAACATTTATAGGCACCTACTGTCTTCCTGATACTTGACAAGTCCCTTGAGGCCTGAGGTAGCTAATACTGAGCTTTGGTTCTAAGATGCACACAGTTTCTGCCTGCTTGCTGTTGCAGCAGCTGAACATTCCCTACAAAGAGGGAGAGGACTTGCAGGGTTTTCCTCATCATCACCTTCTCTTGTGTTGCCTTTTCTGACCTTATAAAACAGCCTGCTTATCGGTGTTCAGGGTTAGCAGTCTCCCTTCCTCAAAAGAAATATGGTGATTATGTTGCAGAGATGTTTCTTATTTCAGGCACAGTGTCATCTTTCCAGCCTTTTCCTCTTAAAGGCAGCATTTCTTTAACCTTGCTTTTTATTCAGAAACATAAACTTGTATGACAGAGAAAATACACTCCGTAACACATTCAGTCACATTCATTTCTAATGCAACACTACAGAAACATTCATTGGCTATCACAGAGTCAGTGTACTCCAGAAGACTCCAAATGTAATACCTACACGAAAAAAAAAAGCTGCTACTGTCCTGTGCCGCATATCTGATCACCACAGCTAACCCAGATTTTCACTCTGTGGGCCAACCTATACTCTGAATACATATCCAATACAGGACATTGGCACATCCTGTTTAGAAGGCAACAATGTCTCTTCACTAGCATCATGAGAAGCAAAAGCAAGAGAGACTTGTCCAGTTGCCTTCCTTTGCTTATGGATAGAGGCAACCTCAGCCTCCACTTGTCTCAAGCCAGACTATGTGAGAAGCTGCTGCAGTAAGCCTGATCAAGACAACTAATCAGCGAGATGGATGATGCAATAACTGCATCAAGAGGTCTTGTCCAGGACAGACAAACAAGCTGTATGAAGTTAAAAGCAGCACCTGTAGACTGCTGGTGCCGAGTATGATGGAAAAGAACTGCAAGGTTATTAAAGGACATTTTAACATGTAATGAGAGAGATCTTTTCATTCAGAGAAGGCATCTCAATTAAAAGTATGTTCAGATCCATTCTGCTGCTCGCTACTTTGAAGCTCAGTTTAAAATAAAAAGGATGACAGCTCTCAGTGCAGAAACTCGCATCTCAGTTCTGCTTGTACATTAATGCTCACGATTCAGATCTGAGTAATAGCATTATAGTGACTCTTGGATTAAAATCGAGCTTCAGGAGGATTATTGCTCATTCCTGCTTTTCCATACCAATTAACCTTGACTGTTAGGCAGAAACCTGTTCCCTGCATGGGAACAATTCCAAGAGCTATCAAGAAAAAGGGATCAGGCTAGCTGTTGAACAACAGTCCATGTGACAAGCCCTACTTAACACCTAACATATTTCCGAAGAAAATCAAATCCCTAGACTCTACAGTCTTACATAGTTCTTGTTGAATGTAAATACCACCAGACATATCACGTGTCTGTCATACCCATTGCACCCTGCAGAAGTCTCTTAAAAGCAATCAGAATCGCACTTTTCTTACAGTCCCACTCCCTCCTTCCACAATACAAAGATCCCAGTCCCCCTAATTCAGATGCACTCCATATCCTTAAGTATGCATTTTATTATCTACTCTCTTTGCTATGTTAAGAGTAGCTTCGCTTCCCTAACTGTTTTATAAAAGCCAGGAGAGATCAGCATTGCTCAAGAAACACTAACATCGCTAACATGTAACTGGAATAGAACACAACAGCTGATTAACATCTGAACAGGAACAGGACAGGAAGCAAAGGACCCATATCCAATCCCCAGAAGGAATGTTAATGGAGAATAAAAATACCCAGGGGAGATTTTGACCAGGAAATGAACGCTAGCTTTCTAATGCATATAAAAGCATAGAACCACCTTTAATGGCTACATCTGAAATTGCACAAGAACCAGCTCAGCAAAAGGTCACTTGCCAAGTTACCTTTAGCACTGACAGCTACATCAGGGGCTAATGACAGCTTCTCATCCAGAAACGCTGACACACCAGAAGCCTGTTTAGTTTGTTCAGTGATCCTGTTAGCTTGATCTCTTTAGTTTGTTCAGTGATCCTTTCAAATCTCACAAGGTGGTTTAGGCTACAAAATTTGAGAGCCTCTTTGTCTTTGCACCTTGGGTTTCATGTCCTTCCTCACTCTGTCTTCTTACCCATGTTCGTTTAAGATCTTCCATTAGAAGACTTTTGGACCATGTTTCTCTCATATTTAAAGAGATGTAGACCAGGCCATTAGAAAACAACTCATGGAGATTAGGAGAACTCTCAATGGTTCCTGAAAATAGTTCTGGGCCCTGCTAGAAAAAGCAAATCTTAATACTCCAACATGTATCTGGCAAAAAGCTGGTAGATCATGTGAGGGAAATTTGGGAGCCATGGCCTTAAACTTTCTCAAACACAAGCTAGGGAACGGCTACAGCAAGCAAACATTTGAAGAGAACTGAAGGAGAGAGTGGGTGAAGATTTCTGTAGAAAATCAACATGTAGGAATTCCCTTCCCAGACCTCTGTCAGCTCCTGTGCTGTGTAGGAGGAGAAGAAAAGGGGAAAAAAAAAATCATACATTACCTTCCTAGAGCATAAAATCAAAAGGCATTTAATTAGGACAAGGTAGGAACAGCTTAAATTCTTCAACCACTTGGAAGCGGACTCTCAGCCCCTCTAAGTATTCCCTAAGTCTCACACAACCCTCAGCAATTAGTAATCAGCACTCCTCTTGTTTCAGCCTTTGGTTTCAGAAATTCTGGGAAAACTAGTCTCCAGCTCCCCAGTGCCAGGGACTGAATGTCACTGAGCCATCCCTCTAGCAGAGACTATAGCAATGCTAGAGAATGCTCCATTACTACAATCTATATACTCGCCTCAATACGGTCTCCAAAACATCCCCTCTGTCTATGAGTCGCAGTGATGCACAGATGGCTAACACACTACGCGGTATCTACACAGCCGGACAACGGAGCAGAGCATGTTATTTGCATTATTTACAGAGAACAGATGGACAAGTTGTTGCAGCGACCCAGCCTACAGGGCATCTGCAATGTTGAGGAGGCGTTAAGTCCAGCCCTGATGCTTGCAGGTGCTGGCAAAAGCAAATTTCAAGAAATGAAATGGCTGTTTACAGCAGCCAGCTTTATTCTGAAATGCTATCACTACAACCACACTTGCAGAGTAATTCATGTGCCAGTTTTGTTCCCATAGAGCCTTCACTTGCAAGCTGAAAACACAAGACGTATTGACTAGATTTATCCTTTTCA
>VYZW01036064.1:79592-98570 GCA_013401315.1 Balaeniceps rex
GCCTCAATACGGTCTCCAAAACATCCCCTCTGTCTATGAGTCGCAGTGATGCACAGATGGCTAACACACTACGCGGTATCTACACAGCCGGACAACGGAGCAGAGCATGTTATTTGCATTATTTACAGAGAACAGATGGACAAGTTGTTGCAGCGACCCAGCCTACAGGGCATCTGCAATGTTGAGGAGGCGTTAAGTCCAGCCCTGATGCTTGCAGGTGCTGGCAAAAGCAAATTTCAAGAAATGAAATGGCTGTTTACAGCAGCCAGCTTTATTCTGAAATGCTATCACTACAACCACACTTGCAGAGTAATTCATGTGCCAGTTTTGTTCCCATAGAGCCTTCACTTGCAAGCTGAAAACACAAGACGTATTGACTAGATTTATCCTTTTCAACAAGAAAGAGAACTGACATCTGCAGTACTTACGTAGTAACTTCTTCCTTGGCCATGAGTTTTGCATGTGTGTAAGTCACCATACATACCAAGGCACATACTGGGGGAAGACAGTGACTGGGAATCAGCATCAAAATTGACTGAAATTTCTTTCAAGCCCTGCCTAGCTGTAGAAAAGTCCAGCTCAAACCTGCTCAGCCACCTGAATCTTTTGAAACATTAAACATTTGCGAAAGTTTTGAGATGTTGCTTTTGCTGCATACACAGCACGCTAACCAGGTCTGCAGGCACTTTTATTAGCAGGCTGAGGAGGAACCTTAAAATAACATTTCAGGGGTCTCACATCTGTTCTAGACAAGAAAAAGCCTAATTTATAAGGAGGAGCAATCTACTTTAATCGAACACTATAGATAAGAATGACCAAGTTGTACAAAGGCTTGCAATGATCAGTTCGCCCATCCTCCACCAACATGCACCACAACAGGCTCTTTCATTCCACTATCACATGGCTGCAGCCAAACATGACATACTGTTCAGCAAGTAATAAAAAGGATCAGCTTTTTCCCCAAGGTCTTGTCTACATATACACTGTACTAAATTAAATTGCCTTAGAAAATAATGTAAAGGAGTATAACCCTCCTGGGTAAATGTTCTTAATTCAGTTTAAGAGCACTTTATGTTGAATCAACTTAAGTTAAATAGATAGATACAAGACACAAACTAAATTAAGGATGCCTGTACAAGAATGCTGCACTAATACAATCACAGCTGTTTCTAATCTGATTAAGTTAAATCACTACAACTTCCCTGCAATGGCAAAATCCTTACCAATATTGAAGTTAACCCTTTTTTGCCCTCTTCTACTTCCAAAGAAGGTTTTACTGGGGTTTGTGTTTGTGTTTTTTTTTTCCTTCAAAAAAAACCCAAGAGTGACATCTCTCTCTCAGAATCAATATAAGCTAACCACACTACACAAGGTACAGTAAGGTATTGAAGGTATTGACATTTATACGGCATGCAAGTTTTACTATTCCTATGCCAACTAAACATCGTAATAATGCTCAGACCAGCATGACATAACATTTTCTCTACTCTCCCCAAGTAAAAGGGGAAGGGTGATCACAAATACTTGCGCTGTACCCTGCTTTCCATACACCCACACAGCTTTTGCTTGCTGATGTCCAAAATACCTGGAGCAGTTCAGACACCAGGAAGGCAATGTTCCCCACTTGCTCATTCCTAAGGGTATGGCTCACCAACAGCTTATCTGAGCAAACTGGAGTGTGGAGTTAAAGCACGTTATCTAACCGCCCCCGGGCATGGTCTTACTACTGTCCCTCTTCCACCAAAATATGAAGTTCTCTTGCTAACTGTGGGGTAAGCACATACACAAAACAAGTCTGAGGTCACAGACCTAACATGCTACAAATCCACACTCTAAAATCACCTCTCATCTCCTCAGTTCCTGCAGCATTTCCCCTTGAAACATATTTGTCAAAATTAAATTCCAGCAACTCCAGAATCACTGGGTTTTTTTCCATTCCTCATTCAAAACTATCTGAACCATTCCTCCTGAATATCAAGACTTAATTGATCTTCATTCTTTTGGTACTCTCACTTTCATCTCTACCCGCTTCTTCGATCGGGTCCTCTTCAAGCTCGCTCCAACCTTCCTCACATCTACTCCAGCAACTCAACCATCATCCTCTCCTCACTGCCGCCTTCTACGGCCGTCTCTGAGCTACCATATACAGAACTAATTTCTTCTTCAGTACAAGTTTTCCATGTTCAGCACAGAAAGACAACAGCAAGAATCCTCTCAGAGCCCCTTGCAGAGAACTAAATCCCTCATTGGCCTTCAGAAACTAAATTGTGCCACAACTCTGAACAACGTGGTGAGCCATCACTTCTGCTGAGTACCAGCAGCAGCTGTGAAATAAACCAGAGTTGTAAAGTCCATTAATTATTTTTTTGAAAAAGCTGTTTTGAAGCCCTGATCATATGGCAACACGGACTGTAGGTACACGCAAGAGTTCAGTTGCTAAGGGAACACCACTTCCACATTTTCTATTTTACGAGATTTAAATTTCAACTCTCAAAGAGCTGCAGGCACATTTTCGCAATAAACTGTTTGGTCTTGAGTCTCAGATTCACACTGGTAGCTTCTAGCAATTATAAGGTTGTGTGGCCCCACAGCAACTCTAGGATTCATGCTCACCATAAATACATGCAATGAGGAAGGCAGGAACAATTTCCATTCCATAAGTAAAGAAATTGAGGCACTAAGAGAAAAAACAGTTTTGTGCACTGTTTTTGCATGAAATTCCATGGTAAACAAAAACAGCCTCAGCTCAGTTCCAAGAAAGGAACTGCAGGAAAATTCAGCAAGACACAGCCTTACTTCTTGCACCTAAAACAAGAGTGGCCTGGGATAGAAAAGAGAAGGAAAGTGTGCATGAGCTAAATACCTACCTGACAGCAACTGAGTTGAATAGCCTGGAATTCTTTATAAGCACAAATAAAGCAGCAACCCTGATCCAGTAGTAGGAGAACAATATTTGTACTATACTCAATTCTCTCTGCTGCTGGGGTTTAATCCCAGCAAGAATTGTTTTGGTTTAATTAGCCTTTCCCTAGCAGATGGTCAGATGTGAGAGGCAGAGAATGGTACAGGCTTAACTGTTGGGTGATTGTGCAGCTGCACCTGTAGCTGAACAGTTAAGCATGTCCAGGAGTCCAGCTGTAGTTTGCACAACACAGTCCGTCTTTGCCATTAGCCAAATGTCGGCTTCCTCTTTCTGCAGATTATATATCAGTAAGAGGCACTACCCAAAAGCAGGCAAACAACTAACATGCAGTCTCACCACCATCCCTTTTCTCAGACAAAACCCTCAAACCTTAATCAACTGAAAGTCCCTCTTTCTTTGGTGACAGAAGTACATTCAGAAGCATTGCCATGGAAACTTGAGCCATCCTCTGTGCTATTCATCAGAGAAGATCTTCTATCACAGAAATATTTTATGATCTCTACGGCACTGAATACAGACAGCAGTCAGTATAATGAAGTAAAATTACAGACTCCAGCATTGTGCGGGGATAGCAGTGGGTCATTCTTCAACCAAGCTGCCTGATCCTCGCTTCACCTACAACAAGCAATAGCTTATTATAAACTGGCAGGGAAAAGCAGTGTAGCGCTGAGAGAAACAGAAGTGGTGTTAGAGGAATAAACCTATCCAGCCAAAGGGAGAAAAGAGAAAGGGGTTCACAGCCTTTTCCCAAAGCTGATCACATCCTGCCACTTTCCTTTCCCAGAGGTTATGAGTGACGTTGCTACTGACTCCTTTGCAAAGCAGGATTCCTACCAGGCACAAACACCTCCCACTTAACCCAAGTCACAGCCATTGCCTACTCTGGAGACCGCATTAAGTATTCCCCATCAACTTCCACTCAGCCTCTACACCCAGGCACTATGTGGAGTGTTAGAGCACCCACACCTACACACTGGCAGTAATCATCTCAACAGGCCACAATGGCAGAACAAGGAAAGGAGACGGCTTTCAAAAACATGCTTTGGGCCTAGCAGATTCAGAGCCTGAGCCAAGGGCAGGAACAGGCACAAAACTTGTCTCAACTCTGTAAACAATAGAGCAGCATGGCTCCTGAAGCAGAATGTAACCCTGGAGCACCTTCTCTCATTTTTGTGGTGTGGCCTTGTAGTTAATCTGCCTCAGTTTGCCTCATTTTTTTTTTTTTGTGTGTGGTTTTTTTTTAAGCTTTTTTGGGTTTGGTTTTTTTTTTTTTTTTAAAATGGTTCTCTTAGCCTTCAGCACCACTGAACTGCTGAGAGATTTTATTCTGAGAGTTCAGTCACAGAAATACAACACGGTTTAATCCAGTTTAGGAAAAACAAACAGATCCACCCACCCATCTTTCATTGGTGACCTGTATAATGCACGCAACTGGCTATGGCTCTTCTCTCCCCATTCACCTGGGCTCCAGTCAGTCCTTTTAACAGCAGGATCCTAATCACAGCAGAGAGGACCCACACCTCCACCCCCTGCCCTGCAGGCTGTAGATGAAGAGGCTGCCCGTCACCAGCATTCACAGGCTGCACTACTTGTCCTTCTATATATGCTGTATTGTACCTCCTAGGTTCACCTTCCTCCCTCAGGGGGGATAACCACAGATGCCCCACCTGAGACCAAGCAGGGTTGCTTCAGCTCTTCCCTCAGACACAACCCCTCCTCGGGGCAGAGTCAGAGCTCTCATCAGCCATCTCCTTCCACATTTGTCATCATTGCTATCAGTGTTGCTCTTCAGCTGGAGCTAATAATGAGCATAAATTGTCTCAAGGGGCAATTGCAGCAAAGGGCCACCACTTTAGTTTTACCACAAGGTCAGCTTGTCAAGACTAGCACTACATCCCCTGCCCAGCATTGCTCTTGTAAAACTGAAATGCCTGGTCTTTACCGCCATTATCCTTTGGGATAGCATAAGCCTGTTAATTATTCTGAGGTTAAGGAAAAACATCTCCTTTTTAGCAGTGAAGACAAGCTTTCACCTCCACAGGGCTCCTCCCTGTAGACCCCCCTGTAAGTAAGCTCTGCGTAGCATTTCAGAGCACAAGCTGGGAATGAGAGATAGTTGAGCTGCAAGTGAAATCACCTATCCTCAACGGGGCTCTAACTGAGAGCAGAGGATGATCAGCCCCAGATATCCTAAAGCAAGCAAGCCATCATGTTCCAGGTACCTTTTTTTTTTTCTGGTCAAGTGTCAGACTAAACCATTCAAAGAGCTAGCAGCTCACCGCTCATCTAAGGGCAAAGACTATGGATGAATGCCAGTGTATAGCCAGGCAGATGTTGCAAAGATAAGGTGTTTGTCCGGTGCTGACGGCAAGCTGTTCACTCACACCTTCAGCTTCATGCAGCTGCACAAGCTGCGCTCTACAGTCTGTGACTCTGGATTAAGGAATGTCTCAACTGGAGAAACACCACACCTGCTGCCAGCTCAAGGTGCCCCAGGATCAGACCAATTCCCAGTTTTACTGTCCAGTTGTAGCCCTGCTTTCTGCTCCCTGTCCCACCAGGGGGAGATCTAGCTACTTGGTGAGGGTTACTGCTCTAGCCAGAGGAGTGCATCTCCCCAGCAGAGGTGTTTGGGACTGCACACAGAAGCACAGAGATCTGGATTCCTACACAGTCCTGAAGGCCAGCAGGGAAGCCAAAACAAGGAACTAGTCATCTTATCTCCACAACATATTAAAACTCACTGACAGGAAAGAAGGCGGCCAAGAATCAGCCCTCCTTCCTCCTTAGCCAGTGTAACATCCGTTTCATTCCAGCTCCCTTACTCCCCTCCTGGCAATCAAAAAGTGACAGCAGAAGCAGTATTTAATCCTAAACAAGACCTCCATTTTGGCAGCCGTAGCCTATATTGCACGACAAAGCTGAAACATGCAATGATTATACACACTTAAATGTTCTATCAGTAACATTCCACTTTTAGACTTACTTATATTTTGCTACACCTCATGTTGCCACAGGGCGTATTGTTCAGTTTGGCACTGCAGAACAGAGGAAGGAAAACAAAGATCCAGGCAACACACTTTCTCATTAACACCCAAGCCCTAAAAGTTAGGTACGGAGTCAGTGGCAACCAGTTTGAAATAAAATGCATAGTTTACATGAAATCAAGGGAGAAGAGAGCCCAATGTGAGTAATTTCCAACCATTTCACAATGGTAAGAGTCTTTTGCAACAAGTAACATTCCTCTAATCACCTATCATTGAGATCCTGCTTTGAAAAGTGAAACATCCTTCTCAAGAGAGGGTGGCATGGACGAGTCTGGTAACAGTAGCTCTGCGGCAACTGATCTGCGGCAACCGTGGCAACAGCTAAAACCAAAAAATATGCCATAAAGCCAGAGCACTTCTGAGAGCCAATTCTTTCGTGCCTGCTACTGTCTAAGAATGGCAGTAGGGAGGTCTTCTGCAGAAGACTAACTTTAATATGGAAATGACTTGGCAGGTCACACAATTTCAGGCTACTAGAAATTCCCAGAAGGGAAACTGCGAGTCCCAAAGATCAAAGCAAACTGGGTAATGAAGTGTACAGCTCAGGGCTTACCTAGGACACAGAAGATGCTCTGCTGTTCTTTCTACAAGCCTTGCCCATGGGCTGCCCATACTGACATTGCCAAAAGGGACCATGTTTCCCTGTGCCAGGCAAATGAAAGACTTACATAAAGAGGACAAGGATGGCTTGCACGATAGGGGCATAGAAAACTAGTGACCATTTCTCACAGACATCATGTCAAGGATCCCAAAATAATGCATCTGCATCTTGATCTGCCATCTTTCACTGAGCTTCCCATCCTCATCTCTTGAGGTACTAGCCAGAAAAAAGAAGCTTTTCCAGAAGAAGCTGGAGCAGTTCAGCTGGGGCACATACGTGTAAGAACATTTACCCACCAACTGGGGGAAGCACTCCTGCCCGGGTTAAATCCCAGAGGCATTCCATCTCCAGGCAGACATCTCACGCACAGTTTGTACGGAGCAGAGCTTGATGGCACAAGCCACTCAATCATCTACTGATTGCCAAGAGCACACAGGCTGCAGGGGGGACGAGCCAACCTTAATTGGCCTTATCGGTGTAAATTAAACTCTACAACACACCCAAGCAAACAGCCAGTTCCTTTGGAGGAGCAGGCATGAGTTATTTTGCTGCAGCTATAAAGGAAACATTGCTGCTAGGACATGCCCCTGGAGTGACTGTGCCGCTCAGCTCTCCCGCTGCATTCCTGGGGTTGTTTAGCATGGACTCAGCTCCAGCCTCTCCATAAGCAAGAAGTCTGAACCCTGAATGCCATCTGCAAACATAGCCAGACTCCACCTCCTGCATGCCTGCAGGCCACCAGGTGTGGCCAGGAATGGCACAAGCTACACACTAAACACACCTTTGATGTGGAGCTGAAAGCATGTAGCCAGGGGGCATGAACAGCACGCCGCCCGCCGCCGTGCTGACTCCCAGTGCAGGAATGTGGCTGCAACCACAGGCCAAGGAAGGCAAACACATTGCATTCCTCACCAGGCAGGGAAGGAAAACAAGCAGCAAGCCCACACACCCACCACACTGACACCCACCACGCTCCCCACGCATGCCAGCCCTGCCACTGCCAGGACCCCAACAACAGCTTCAGCCTCAAACTCATCTGTGGGAGAGTCCTCAAGTTCTCCAGACAACTTCTTGAGCCATGGGGCAAGAGAAACAGAGCAAAGCAGGAGAGTTATCAACTGGGCACACAAGCCATGGAAAGGAGGAGAGTCACAACCAGGGCTGGGAAGTAACCACGTTCCAGGGCAGGCACAGAGAGCTCTGTGCAGTAGGAAGGGAATTTCCCTGATTTTTCCTATAAGACAAGGGGTGAACATAACACTGAGCCTTGTTGAGCTAAGAGGGCAGAGCTGAATAGGAAGCTAACTTCAGGCATCAAGGGTGCTTGGAAGGATCCAGGCCCTTTTCCACCCCCAGGAAACCACTCTACCTTAAGTCAAGCAGCTTCTCTGAAATGCAGGTACTTCCTCATGACCCAAAAATCCTTTTGTAAACACTGTCCCCACTGCCCACAGAAACAGATCTGATCTTCACTGTACAGAAAGGGTTGTCAAGTATTGGAACAGGCTGCCCAGGGAAGTGGTCGAGTCACCATCCCTGGAGGTATTTAAAAGACGGGTAGACGAGGTGCTTAGGGACATGGTTTAGTAGTAGACGGGGGTGGGGTGGACAGGGGGGACAGCTGTAGGGGGAGAATAATCATAGAATCTTTTGGTTGGACTCAATGATCTTAAAGGTCTTTTCCAACCAAAAGATTCTATGATTATTCTCCCCCTACAGCACTGACACTTGGTCACTTACATGATCAAGAGAAGAGAGACTTGATATACAAAAACCCAAGACATCAGGTAACCTCTTGTCTCAGGACCTCACTATCTTAAATTCACAAACAGACCTTATGCTCTAGTCAGAAAAAACACTACTCCTCCTTCACGCAGCGCTGCTGCAAATCCCAAAGCTTTCCAAAGAATTCACAGTTCCCAAACACAAAGTTACACTAAAGGGAAAAAGATGAGGATGCATGAGGAGGTGAAGTTTTCAGCAGTGTTCTCAAGTCCACGAAAGGAAGGCTATATTCTGACCTCCATGTTCTGAACCTGCACTTACTTTGTGTAATACAATTAAACATCAACCCACTCCTAAAAACCCACTGCCCAGTGCTAAGGGCCAACTGTGAGACTTAATAGCCAGTGTTCTCTCAGTGCCAAGCAGGAAAGCCAACACTCTCATGAGCACTGTTGCAAGAACACATCCCACTTGAATCTACAGCAATATCCCAAAGGCTCCCAAAAAGGGCTTCTATCTGCTGCGCTTCACAGAGTAGGTTCTGAACTTCAGCAAAGCATAGGAATGTCAGAAAGATGCAGGATTTCATAAGGCAAAAATGACAGAAACTATTTAACGCAAGCGGATATGGCAGAATACATATTCCCTTCTAATTTCCAAGAGGCAAAGAGCATACACACGGAGGGAGCCCTGTGCTGTCACTGCACAAAACAGTGTCAGCAAATTCAAAGAACACCAATAAAGGGTTGAAACACTGTAATCTCTGGGGAACCTGGAAGGGGAAAGGTCAATGTAGCCACAAGCTCCAGAAACATGTCGATGCATCTAGCAAGCTGCCAGAGGAGGGACAGTTTATAAGGCTGCGGCCCAGCTGCTCCATACCCCACACGTACATTTCAAGGTCCCCACCGAGGGGAACAGTCTCGTATTAGGTAACAAGAACAGACCACATGAAGTCCAGTAGACTTTTCTGTTCCCATTAAAACTCAAGGCCTCAAGCTATCTATTCCCTTCCAAGCCAGGTAGGCTGCTGCAGTAGCTCCAGTACTTGGAAGAAAGAGGCATGAAAGGCCAGATTTACCAATAGATTTATATCCAAAGATATAAATAGAAGCCTGGCAGGATTTATAAAAGCACCCAAACAGATTAGGTGTCTAAATCACCGCATGCAGGAGAAAGGGCTTCTCCACTTCTAACCACTCCATACCTCTCCAACCCCAGCCACCACAACAAAACCCATTTCAGAGAGGACGGAAGCCCCTGCTGTTCTACACGTTGCCAAGGGCCATCCCTGTGCAATCCACTTCGATAGTGGCAGCACCGAAACTCCCACAAGTCTCAACAGTGCAACCTGCAATGGCTGCAGCTCTCGCAGAATGTAGGTCTAGCTGTTTCCCGGAATAGGAGCTGCCTCTTCAGCCTCTCCTCTCCCTTCCCCCACCACACCTTTATTTTTCATAGACTTAATACTGTTTCAAGGTACAACCCTCATCCTGCCACTGGTGGGCGGGTGAGTGGGGGAAAGGGGCCCTTTATAATTGTAGTGTTGCAATCTGCCAGCCCGGCCAGGCGGCCTGTTCCCGCCTGCACTGTATTAAATACCTTATAACTGATTACACCCCCATGGGGCATGATTAGCAGTCTTCAGAGAACAAAGTCTACTTTCATAAGAATAAGAACAGACACGTACTGCTAACCTACTACACAGCTGGGCAGGTGAGGAAACAGGGGAAAAAAAGGGGGGGGGGGGGGCGGGTAAGAGTTAACTGTACTGCTAACCTGCTTTCCTTCCCTCCCCTGTCCCAGCATCTCCGAGTCAAGATTTCCACTGCCCTGAATTGTTCCCTTCAGACCTACCCAAGAAGACTCAGGTAACATAAGCTCATAAACAAACTGCTGCCTGTGGAAGTCAGGCAAAGTCCTGACCTGGAGAGGTAAGGCCTTCAGGCAAGCGCATTGAGCTTTTGCTCTGGGTGACAGCAATCCCTTCACACCAGTTCCCAGGAAAAGGGAAGGGTGAATTCCAACAGCAGCATCAAAAACAAGGAGAAGGAGGGAAAGCTCGAAATACGATCACACACCCACGCCCCTTTCTAACCTCTGTATATATCTATACAAGTAAGAGCAAAGCATCTAATTCAATCTAGAGGTTAAAAGCTCTCCAGAATCAGGTGACTTTTTTTTTCTTGTGGGGAGAGAGGAGGCAGCAAACAGCAGGAAAGCCCTCTCCATCTGAGATAGATAATAGGGATCCCCAAACATATACAGTCCATATGCATTGCCGCAACAAAGAACCAGCCTGATGGAAACTTAGCCAATCTGACATGAAATGACCTACAACTCATTAGCAGGTGCCTTCCAAATCTCAAATGCCCACACAAACAGCCACAAACATTATTTGGTGCTATCCGGCCTCCATCTCAGCAAAGCACGAGGAATCAAACAGACTGCACAGCCTTTCACCAAAAGGAATAAGAAAAATGGAGGCAACTCCTAGGCTCAAACAAGCCTAGGATGAGCCCTTCTAGCTACTCCCCCCAAAACCTACAACAGAGGAGAGCAGAGCGGGAAGCTCCAGGAAAATGGTCCTATTTCAGAGGGACGCCTGTGCAGCACCTTCAACAAAATAGTAAGAACCCTTCTAACTGTGTCATTTTGGGAACAAGTCACCTGCCTTACCCAGAGCCCACTGGCTTTGCACATGGCCCCATGGATGCTCATGGTACAGTCTGGAAACACTTGTGTTCAGCTGATGCATCTAGAAGGGGGCGCCTTGCTGACACATTCCACCCAGATTCTTACCCAACCCACCCAAGAAAGGATTTGTTGATGGAGACACCAACCCAGCTAAAAATGATCTACTTGTATGTGCTTTACTCAGCAGCCGGTCCTTCAGCCAGCACATAGGAGGTATCTGACTGTACTGTCTAGTCTCATTTGTACAGCAAAATCTGCATATTCTCTTTATTACAGATAGACCTGAAGGCACCAACTGACTTTAGGCTCTGAGGTACTCGGCATTGATGTAAAAGCATCAATACATTTAGTTATCAAACAGATCATGCTTCCAGGGTTTGGACAAATAGGAGGTTTCACCATAAACACAAGTTAGTCATTAGAAGCTCCAGGAGGTAATTTAGATTATCGCAGCCAGCACAAAAATAGTTTTACTTTGGGAGCTGAAGTTGCAAAGCTGTAATAAATCCAAGTGACACAGTAAAACTTTTCATAAAAAGCTGAAAATTAGTTGTGAAGCCCCAGATGGCCTTGTATATAATTTGATTCTGCTACCATGGGCTAGGAAACTACTCTTCACACTGTAAAAAAAAAAGACCCCAAAACTCATCCTTCAGCTCCTAGGAGACAGAATTAGTCTGCTTGCATTTTGCGTGTATACATATACACATGTAAAATACATAGAAATAAGAAGTATATAAATAAAATTAAAAAACCACACAGCTAACAATGAATTGTTCAATCCCCCACCATGCCAGGCAGCTATCAATCAGGCATCTGAGCTCAAATTGGAGCACTGCAATCCAACGCTCTCCCCTGGCTGCTGTACCCTCACAAGACACCCTGCACCCACCCCCCCATTCCCAGAGTAAATTGCCTTCCACTGCAGAGAAGCACTCCCGCTATTCCGATACCGGTATTCACCACCAGGGCAAGAGACCCTAATTTAGCCCCGCACGGGCCTTCTGCAAACTGCTAATCCCCAATACACAGCTGTTTTTCAAATGTACGGGCATGAGCAAACTGTAAACGATTTATGGCGCGTGGCAGGAAGACTCCTGGCTCCCTGCGTAGGCGGGGTTTTGGGACAAGATCATGCTTGGACTAATGTTTATATTGCAAGTTGTCAGTCAGGTAGTAAATCATCTCTGAAGCTGCATAGTAATACAGCTCTCCCCATCCAGCTGGAGCCTTGACGACACTGAATCCTGTTATAGCCTTTTCAGATACACTTGGGGACCTATTTACAAAGGCATCATCTAATCAAGGAAAAAGGGATACACTTATAAGTAGGCTCTACAGAAATTCTGCAGCCCAGCAAGGGTGATTTGTTTTCAGGAATCAATCCAACCTGGTACAAGAAACTTCCCAAAAATGACACTCCGTATTAGCCCTAGAAGAAATTGGATTGAGCGCCTACACAGACATCTACTAACAGACTGTATTGTTAGCAAAATGCAGTCACCCGAGAAAATCTTTCTGTGCAAAGTTTTCGTTTCCTAGTATTTACATAGCCATAGTGCAAGCAATGCTTAGAATTTCAATTCTAGAAGTTCAAGAAATATATTTTGCATGCTTTAGTGCATGAGACACTTTCTGCTCAGAAAAATGAAACCACTTAAAGGTAGGATGTCCAGTCTCAAGAAAGGTTACTTAAAACAACTCTAATTTTAAACAAATATCCTGCCATTTCCCATTATTTTCCTTTCCCCCATTTGAAAGGGCTGTGCGCACAATACACCGGGTATCTCCCACCGGTAAAAGGGAAAGGGGAAGAGTTCTCAATGAAGAAAAAATGATAAATAAAAACACACAAGAAAAACCAGAACAGTAGAATTAACTGCAATCACTTTTCAGTTATGTGAGATAGACCAGATTTCAAGTCATCTCCCTAGAATATTTTTAACCTTCCTGTTGGGCAGCAGCAGAGTCCTCACTAATGAACAGCAAAGCTGCAGGATGAAATCTGATTCAGGAGACAATGAAGCAAGGCATCTTTGGGAATTGTATACAGCTTGTGCAGCAAGACATGCCCAGGTCTAAATGCAGTTACCCTGAGTAGCATATGCTAAAATAATGGTCAAAAACCTTACTGCCACAACAATTATCTAATTATTATCTTGGGAAAATAACTTATATTCTTTTGAAACAAATGCTATAAAGTAAAACTCGCCTAAGGCTTTTTATGACCCTAAGTGTAATTCCCTAATACTTAAGAGAAACTACCTCATCTGTCCCTTTTGATTTCAGAACCATTCATGCCTGAGTGTTACATTAATGCAGCTGGACAACTGAGACTTTAAACACAAGAGTAAGAAAATCCAGTTACGACTCCTACAACATTGCCAAAGCCAGCTTTATCGCAGAGCCAAAATACAAATACAGAACTCAACCAAAGACACAGCAGTCACTGTGGGACTCAGTTCAAATTCAGAAGAATTTGCTGACCCCTAGAAATCAGAAATTTAAACCAGTTCTCTCTTGCCACTAGCAGCAGGTCAGATCCTCTGTGCCTAAAAAACAGCCTAACCCTTGCAGGAAACCTTACTTTCTAACCCTGACCCATTTCACTTTCTCAGCGTCACAAAACGTCCGTGAAAGTCAGTAACCCTTTACTTACAGCTGTTACGCCTGCCACAAAAGGGCTGTGCCCTAAAGCACGTGTTGTTCCCAGAACAGCCCATAGGGAGGGTATCCATACAGGGATCTCAAGGTTTGCAGGACCTGCTCCTAGCTCTGAAAATCTACACACACATTCTTTCCTTCAGGAGTTCCCCTTGCATTTAGGCAGACATTACAAACAAACACCTTTTTACACATATCTCCATACCACCGCCACTTACCTTTATTAGCCTATCCATCAAACCAATTGTATGCCCACTTGACCAAGCAGCACTGATGATTCTCTTGATCCTCAACACCGATTGGACACAAGCACAGGACAGAGACTGTGTCTTCCTGGACACTAGTACATTGAGGCTCGTGTTACAACATACCGGATCTCACCTGAACAGCCTTAAAGCCCTTCCTTTCAGCCACCTTCCAGACTAAAGTCCACTACAAGACTGCAACGTGGAGAGGCCAAACTCCACACATTCTTTTCTCTCTCACAAGCAAAGGCAAGAAGCACAAAGCACTTTGCCTGACCACTCGGCATGAAGAGACAATACTTACATGTCTTCACATTCATGAATAAGACAGTCCTCATCCACAGACTGCACTATATTTCCAAGGACCCTGCTCTCCTCCAGCTTAAAATCCTCAACTACCAGGCCTAATCAGAGCAACTGGAGTGCTTTGGGGGTTTGTGTTTTTTGGTTGGTGTTTGTTTTTTTTCTTCCCCTAATGCAGTTATCACAAAAAAGAAAGGCTAGTGGGCAACCTAACATAGCAAGTAAGTGTGATTCAATACCTTGACTCTGACACAGGCCAATACAAGGTTGTTTAGAAGATGGAGCAAGAAGCCCCAGTGGAAAATTATGGAACAAACTGCCCTTTCTTCAAACCTTTACCTGTTAGAGATTGGGTTATGTCTGAAAAATACACCTTCTTAAACAAGTTCTTTAGCTAAAGCAAGTCTGAACATTTCCACTCGTAAGTGCTTGATCTTTTCTGAATCCTGCTCAGCTCTTAGCCTCAGTGCTATTATGTGGTAGTGAATTTCCACAGATTAGACATCATGTGAAAATACTTTAAAATCATTATTCAGTTTGATGCCTATCAGTTTCACTGAATTGCCTTCACCTCAACCGAAGAATACATGCCAGCTCCTTCACCTCTGCACAGCGGTCTTCCTCAGGCTTGGCACTCAGCATTGTTGAAAAGCAGAGGAAAGCTGAGCCCACCCAAGTGATGCTTATCCTGCATTCCAACCATTGCAACACTATTCTCACACTCCTACGTGGCCTTCCACGCCATTTCCTTCCTAAGCACAGCTCCCAGGAGGACACTCCAGAGATGGTGGCTCATGTCATTCCAAATATGAGACAGCCTGCAAGCTGCTGCTCTTGGCCCTCTCTGTCTGAGCATATTAGCAATAAGACCAGACATGAACAATGAAGAGAACAATTTATGAGTCCGGAACAAACAAGGGGGCAAAAAAGAGAAAAGATTAATTTAAGTCAAAAAGATTCAGCCAGATACGGCATTACAAGCCGTGGAAACAAGCAAACCTCTCCTGGGAAGGGAAGAAAGGAGGAGGTCTCAGAGCGCCCACTTGCTTTAAATAAGGCAGGGCCTGACTTGCACTCTATAGCAATCTCACCATGCTACAGAATATGCAGGACAGTGGATCACACAGGGGTCTGCTTCATTTTGAAGTCACAGCTTGGAATATCCTTTTCATCTCTCCTCCACCGAGCTTTACTAAAGCATTCAACACCACAGTATCCACTTACGGACTCTTCCTCAAGTCCCCAGTAAGATGGGTGTTAATCATATTTTGCAACCAAAGAATGAAGAAACAGTAATGATCTGAACACGATCACACAATAAATCTGTGGCAGAAATTAGGTATTCTACACTGCAGTTCAGAATTCCGGCCGCAGGGTCATGCTTCCCCTCCAACCAGCTGTAAAGGTACTTCTATTTTAAAAAGTAACATTCTTCCTACTACAGTTACAGACCCAGACAATCCAGATCTAAGGAAAAGCCCTCAGGTAGGGGAACTGGCAGGGAAACAGGATGGACTATTTCATGCCCTAAGGCACTAGCCCTGTTTGCACAGATTACGCACATAGTTCCTTTGCAGTCCTGCGTAAAATGAATTTCAGAGAGGATCATATTTACCCAGTTACCAGTGACCTGAAATACACACAGCTAGCACAAATGCCACAAGCACTCACTCTCTCCATAGCTCAAGGTGTCATACAAAAAGGCTATCTTCCCAACCAAAGCCTTCAAGCAAAGAGATGAACGTACCCAGCTTCAGGACCTTAAATTTACTCGCAAAGCATCAACCAAGTCGAACAGCCAAGAAAATCTGCTCTATTATGACAATTCCAGTTGTTGACAACCTCAGTCAAAAGAGCAGAGATGAGTCAAAAAGGTGTCAAGCCAAATCCTCATTTCTTAGTGGAGGAATCCTGCCCTCAATCTGTATCACATGCAGACTCATTTGAGACTCCTACATGTTATATTTCTCCCAGCAATATGAAAAGCAAAAGGTTATTAGCCACTACTACATTATTATTGTCACATTGTGCAGTAAAAGCTAGGCCCTTGCTAACAAGGACGCAACACAGTTAACTCATTATGATCTAACCTCCAGAACTATTTCTCGGGACTATGCTGTAGATGTGGTGACCCATGGAAATCTCAGAGAGTCCAGCTTTCAGTGGATCCTCCATAAAACACAGCAGACATTTTCACAGGTTAGGGAAAAATCATCAGCCTCCAGGACTCACAAGCATCAAGTCTACTTCAAACAACTACCGAAAAATACAGTAACATTTTACTGAAACTTGTTTATTTTGCTATTGCTCAAACAGCTTGGCTTTCTTCACCTTTTTAAAAGCATTCTGTATGCCACGCCAACTGCCACAAATCTTTTCTCCAAGCCAGCTCTGGTACCGTTCACACCAGCCTGTTGACCAAAAATCACTCATCATCCCGTCTGACTTTATTTATCCTGCTCTGGGACAAAAACGGGGCAGCCCTGCAAAGGACTATACCTCTTTCAAAGCTATAGTCTATTTCCCCTGCATTCTATGCCACATGATAGTACTTAGAGTGGATGGTAGAGATAACAATTCAGGGTTTGAAAGCTGCAAAGCAAGTGACTTAGCAGCAGCCAACAAACTACTTGAAACAGACTGGAAAAGAATGCAAGGTCATCTTTGGTTCAGAAAGCTGGTTTGAGGAGGCAACAGGTCTTGGCACGTAACTCATTCCCTCCTGACCCAATCCCTTGTTAATATTAAAGATGAAGATAGCCATGGGCTGCACTTTGGAACTCCGCTGGCCCTGCTGAAATAAATGCATTCCCATGATTTCAAGAGTACTGGGTGCCTGGGAAGGAATGAAAAGCCAAAAGCTTCTGATACCACAGCTAAGACCTGCTAGCTTAAATGCTGATTTAACATCCAGAAGCTGAAACACACTGTATGCGAAGCACTGTTGGGATACATACACTTTCTGCAGTGATTCACTAAGAAGTGAAGAAAAGAGAAAGGAGTTGTACTAAGAGCGATTTGACGAGTAGCTGAAAGGTATGAACAACTCAAAGAACCAGTTGCTGGGTGCCAAATAGCTGCCCCTCTAAACTGCATCTCAACAGTGAGGCCAGGAGAGGACAGAAAGGCCAGCGGTACACCTGTACCACCCATCAGGGGATCAGTTAAAATACGGGTGGAAAAAACAATGTGGTGGAAGAAATAACCTAACAGAACAGAGGATCACTAGAATTACCTAACTTTGGCATCGCAATTATTGCAAGAGCAGGATCACTAGAAAGGATTTCTTCTTTGGCATTCTGACTGGGTAGACCTCTTGTGATTACACAGAGAACATAGCTACTTCAGCACTGACAGAACAGACTTTAGACTGCTTCTCTGGATGGCGTGTAAAGAGCGCTGGCTTACATCTTTAATTGAGCTCTTCTTCCCAGGGGCTCTTACTGAATTCTTCAGGGCCACTCTCATTTCATTGACACCCTTAGCCTCCCAATTCAGGCAACTATGATGCAGAGAACACCACAGACAGTTTTTCAGGTATGTGGTTCACATATTCTCAAAAAATTCAAGTAGTGGGACCAAAACAACACAGCCTGACTCAGCATCAGCTCATTCCTGGCTTTCTTACCTGCTGTCTGATGCTTCAACAAGGATTCATTGCTTCCTCTTACATAAGCCCTTTATCCCAGTTCCTTCTCTGAATCTGTAAAACAGAGATGCATACCTCTGAAAAGCTTTCTCTGGCATAGAACTATCTACATTTGATGGATGATTCTTTTCAGTGGACAACCTTCACCTGGCATCTCTCAGATCTAGGTCATTCTCAGCCTTGCCAGACTTGCATATTGTTTGCACACCCTGATGCCTACCAATGCAATCTCCTGCCCTTCTAAAAATCCATTTATTAGCACTCAATCTTTTACTCTGCTCCATCCAGCGTGCTCAAGCCCAGAGCCAGATGAAGTTCAGTATTTATTGTTCACCTGTTTTTCTTTTAAGTCTTCCCATGTTCCCAGGGGCTGCTCACTAATTCTATAGTAGGAAGCATCCCTTGCACTAGAGAGGCTGTCCAAGCTGGTAGAGAATTTCCCATTCCCCCCTGCCAGGTTTGGCACCGGGGGAGTGCTGCTCCCTCCCTTCCAACTCTACCTCTGTCAGTTATACTCTGGTTCCTCAACACACACTTGCTGGCCCAGACTTGTTCCACTTCGCAGCTCCTGCTCCAGCAACGCTCCCTGCACAGATACTGCTTTCTCATTCCCCACGCCACCTACCTCTCCATCACCCAGACAAGGCTAGACCCTGCATGGACCCGGTTCGGCCTGCCGCTTCCATGCCCGCTCTGCTACCCGCCACAGGTCTCCCCCCATGAGGGAGAGCTCCCTAACGCCCTGATGGCCGAGGCGGTGGCACTACCACCCCACCCCCCCACGCGGGAACGGCCCCTTCCCCGGGGCCGACGCTGTGGCCCTACCACCCTCCCNTGCCCCTACCCCCCCCCCCCCCCCGGCCCCCCCCTGCCGCCCGCCCCGCCCGGCTGACTCCCCCTGCCCACGGTGCGACCCGCCCGGACCCGCTGTCCTCGGGGGACTCGGCACCTCCTCCCGGCCCCGGGCCACACACGGAGACAGGGAGAGCCCGCCGCTCGCAGGGCGCCGGCCCGAAGCCCGCCCGGGAGGACCGGCGAGGCCCGGGGGCGTGGGGGGGCCCGCCCGGGCCCTGGCTCGGCCCCCAGCCGGTCGCCTTCCCCGCTCCCCGCCCCCGGGGCCCCAG
>VYZW01036064.1:98723-143901 GCA_013401315.1 Balaeniceps rex
ACGGGGCCGCGCGGGGTGGGGGGCAGGACGAGCGAATCCAAGTGCCAGCGAGGGGGGGGACGGGGACGGGGACGGGGACGGGGACGGTGCCCTCCCCTCAGGAGGGGGCGAGGCGGGCCCCTCTGCCTTCCTTACCGGCGCTGCCAGCGGCCTCAGCCTGCCGCCGGGCCGGGCCTGCTTACCCTCGCCGGGCTGGTGGGGTCCGGGGCCATGGTAGCAAGCGGAGGCTGGCAGCTTCGGGCAGGTCCGCGTTTGCCTGAGAAAGCTTTGCCAGGCTGTTTGGGCTCCTTCCCCGCCAGGCCCCGTGGAGAGGGCTCCCCCCGTGCTCCCCAGTGAGAGGTGGTTCCCGGGAGGCCTTTGCACAGCTCTGCCCGTGGGGACGCTTGGGGACGCGGTCACGCCACGCGGTTATGCGTGGACGTTCGTATTCAATAAATCTCCCTGATGAGACAAGCCAGCTCAAAAAGTACCACTGAAGGCATGGCACGGGGATAGTCCAACAAACCAGGACCTATGTTCCTGCAGGTAGGAAACTGGCAGGGTTGAGGTGCCTTCATAGGTTTTTAGGGACACGGGAATGGGCCGACAGGCTGTCAGCTGCCTTTCGCTGCATGGCTCTGGCAGAGGCCTCTCGCCTGGCTGGGGAAGGATGCAGAACCTGCCCCTGCTCCTGCCCCAGCGTTTGCTTCTGGAGGCTCCAACAGAGCAGCTGGGCTGGAGCCCTTGGTCATCTCACAGGCTACTTCTGAGGTTACACAGTTGTCCCGTGTCTCAGCAGACCTTGAAAAGAGGCAGCTCAACCTCTGAGCTGATGAAGATGACAGAAAAACAATAGTATAGGCTGGTTATGGCAATTAGAGCCTGTGGGTGCCCTCAGGACCCCAAAGTGGGCTCACAGTAACTGCAGGTGATCTGCCCTCTTCAGGTCTTTGCCAGCCAGGACAATTCACCGGGAGGCAGTGTTCAGGATCAGCTCTTTCCCCATGTTACATTCCTCAGTCCCTGAGAAACACCCTGACACTCTGAGGCATATCACAGCCTGCTAGGGAAGTATAACCCCATCCGTGGGGTCACGTGGAGAAGGAGGGAGAGGGGGAGAGCAGTGAGTGGAAAAATCCACCTAAACCCTCCAAGGACAACTGCCTGCTTTTTAAAGGAGAGGGGCTGAGGACAGTATGTACCAGTCGAAGGTGGACAAGAGCTAGTCAAACCTGGACACAACTTAGGTAATGCGCTTTGGTCTTTATTTGCAAAATCATCCACTCTAATTGTTCTAGCCTCGGGACTTCCAAAAGTCAATACACTTTAATTTTGAACCAAATGACCCCATTTATTCTGCTCTAGGCTCACACAGGTACTCTGTCTGTTGCCTCTCATGCCTGGTGCACAGCCTTACTCACCCTCCGCCCCCCCTTCCCTATTATGGTTTCTTTTACAAACATCTGCTGAGTTGATATGCACATGGTAAATAATGGAGCTTAGTCCAGAGGAAATTTGCATGGTCGAGAAAAGTCCTGATAATATTTGGAAGATGTTCCCCAATGTACTACATTTACAAAGTCTTCAGATTTGCATTCAGGTAGTACCAGGCTTCCAGCACTGCACACTCTGCCCAAATGGTCCCTTCTCTTACACAATAAAAGACAGGTGCTCAGCAGGACCCCGCTTCCATGACCTTGGGAATATTGTGCAAAAACGTCTGCTGTGCACCCAGCAAGTGCCATCTGCACCATGCCACGCGTCAGCCAGGGATATTTCAAGAAAGCCTTCGGTACTTGTGCCCCCATAAATTCTCCAAATCCTCCCTGTGCCGGAGTCAGATAACAAGCAGAAGGACAATGGCTCCAAGAATCCAGGCTGCCCATCTGCTCTGCACTTCCAGATTCTTGCTTCCACAGCGCCAGCTGATGAAATTTTCATAGCTGATGAGGTTTCTCATTTCCACCAGGCCTTGCTGCCTTGGAGCCTTCACAGTTGTGGTCTGTTCAGGTTTCCATGGGTGCGCACTGATGGCAGCAATGATTAGAGTCTTTTGCTTTCTTTTGGTGACCTTTCAGAGTAGTATCTCCAAGCTTTTTGCAAGTCTAGGTGAAATAAGCCCTGCAGGAAGGAGAGAGCTTGATTTTCAGATGGTCTCGACTTTTACTGCTTCCATTAAACTTAACTCTTCTCAAAATCAGATCCCAAGGTCAGACAGCCAAAGGGAGACAGGAACTGAAGGAACTGAAGTCGGGATGCCTGAACACCAGTCACCTGCTCTGAGCACCGAAAAACACTCTTTCCTGAGATCCCAAAGGCCTTGATTCCCAATCCCTCTCCCTCTCTCTCCACACACATCCACCTTGCCTTTTCCTGTATCCGGTATGCTTGTGAGCTGGACTCACCACTGCCCTGAGTCCAGAGAAGTGACATGATGCGGAAGCATGACGTTAGGTTACATTATATTCATTTATATAACACCATTAATACCAAAGTGCTGCTCCCTGCTAGAGCCAGTTGCTCGCTAAAGCCTCTGAAGTTCAATTAACAAGCGCCAGGTAATCTAACACTTGACTCCCAATAATCCTTTTATTTTAAGGGGCCTCTGGCGGATGTAAAGCCCCCAGCAAACAGTCCAGGAAGTACATTTGAGATTCTCTCAAATACCAGCTGAATTTATGACCCTTAGTGAAGAGCAGGGAGGAATCTCTTCAAAATACTTTCCAGCTGGCAGCACTTTATATAGACCCCTGTAACTGTATAAAAGGAACCCCTGGAGGGGCAGGTGCCACCCCGTGGAGGGACAAATCCCTCTAAAGTGCCTACAGTCTTGGCTGGTGAAGAAGTAGATGCTGGAAGTAATGTCTTCCCACCAGAAGAAGGCAGCGCAGGCTTGGTCCTCTCAAGTTTCCCACTAACCGGGTCAAGCTGGGAAGATGGCAGGTGCCAGACTACCCTTTGGTGGCTGGTTCGGAGGCTATCACCTGCCTGAGAGTTGCATGAAGTCCGATTTCCTCCTGCTTGGATGCTGCCGTCCTGAAGGGACTCTTAGGAAACACTCGCCTCCTCTGCTACTTCTCTGACTCCAGCTGTCTGAAGAGGCTGCACAGAGGATTCCCAGCTAGACCTCAGGTGGGAAACCCTCAGAGGCAGAAGAGGTTTCATGCATGGGTTGAGCCCACCAAAACCAAAAAAAACCAAGACTTATTTTGAGCAGAGCTTGCACGCTGGGATATGCCAGTACAAGAGGAACCCAGCACCCAAAACCAACAGCATCTCGGGAACGGTAAGAACAGTGAAGCACAGCCAGCCTGGGACAGCCAAACAAGTCTGTGGATGCAGAATTGGACAGCCAAACACATCCTGCCAGTATGCCTGGAGCATGCACCTACCAGAAAAAGACAACCCACCAGTAAAACTGTTGCTAACAACACCCATGTGTATAATTCAGTCTATCCCACTACTTAAGAGTGAGGGTTCAACTCAATTTTAACATGAAGACGCAACCCTCAAAAAACTCCTGGAGTTTTTTCACAGGCAAACACTTTGCTGTCAGGATCCCCAGCAACAGTGGCTGAAGCACAGCACTGTCCTGACCCATCCCAACCCAAAGTGCTGTTTGTCTTATGGGACTGCCTAAAGGCACCCATCATGGTTGGGATGTAATTGTGCTGGGCACTGCACAGAAAGACAAGCAGACACAATATCCTGCCCCCAAGGCTTGAATCTCTGAACCTCTTGAATCTCTCTCAAAGCACCTCTGCCAATACAAGATGGTAGACGAAGGCAGAACTGGAGAACGACGACAGAAAACCACCATCGCCGTACCCTGGTGCTTGGCATAGCTCAGTGGTTTCATGCCATCACGGAGTTCGAGCAGAGGGATGCACAGCTCACACTGGTATTTCAAACCTACGTAGGGGCACTTTCCCCCGACCTCCATAGCTGATTAATACATTGCACATCAACACTTCCCCATTACAATTGCTGCCTATGCATGTTTCGTATATTTATAAATGCATATGTATAAAAATAAAATAAATAAAATAGATATCAGTGACCCCTACTGGCCATTTCTAACTAGCCATAAAATAGTGCAGCAACAGCTGGCTCTCGCCTCTTGCCCTGTCTCCAGTACAGTCTTTCATCACAGGGCAGGGAACGCGGAGCCTGGCAGCAGTGGATTTGTACTCTGTATTTGCCTTGTGCCAGTTGCATCAATCCGGGGGGCAAGCAGCAGAAATCAGGGTCTTCTGGCCTCAAGTAGTTGGTTGTGTCATCCCCCTCATCCCTCTGCTCACCGCCAGCTCCATGCCACATTCACCCAGTGAACCACTTCTGGCTCTTGCACTGAGCTCTAACTCTTACCCAGGGCTCTGCAAGGGACCAGGCACCGGGCCGTGACCTTGTACAGGGTATTCTGCCAGAAAAAGCCTGTTCCCAGCTGGGACCCACACCACAGTTACCACTGCTCCCTGGGGTGATCTCCCCACAGGAGGAGCTGCCCCAGCACTGCAGTTTCTCCTCCCGCAGCCTCGCCCAAGCCCCGCCAATGCTCCCTGCAAAGTCTTTGCCCCAACGGGTGCTAAATCCAGCATGGGTGCTGCCGTGCAGCAGAGACTGAAGGGCAGTCATTCTCCCACACCAGCGATTTAGCCTGGTGAAGAAGCAGAGGGAAACGGCACGTGTGTCCAAAGGGCAAGATGGCTGCTCCCAATGCAAGGCAAAACCCCATGGGAAGCAAAGGCTGGAGTCATGGTGTCAGCCTCAGACCGAGACTTGAGGGGCTCTGCCTCCCTTCCCCTTTGTCAAAACTTGTTTAGCTTGTCATGCTAATAAAGTGTTTGAAATGAACTGAGTTAAAAGTATGTGGAGAGGAGGGGGGGATGTCTCTCTCACCGGAGCGTGCAGGGATGTGGCGGAGGGGTTAGGCGTGACGCTGGCTCTCCCCGGCGTGCACAGGCAGACAGGACTTCGTCTGGGTGTGGGGCAGAGCGCTTGCCCAAGCGCGAGTGAAGGTTGCTGCATGCCGGGGTGTCGGGGGTGGCACTTCACCGGGGTGCACAAATGGGGAGGAAGGAGCTGATCCCCCAAGCTCTCCGAGGGCAGAGCAGGGACTCGCAGGCTCTTTCAGGCAGAGGCACGTGGCTCTGTGTTGTCTCCTGAGGAGCCCTTCTGCGTGCCTAGTGTGTGGCTCCAGCTCACAGAGACCTTTTTTTGTGAAATCTCCAGCGCTGCTCTCCCCGTGCACCTCTCGTTGTTTATAGGGACGGGTCCAGGCAGGCCAGGGAGGAATTACCTTTCCCTAGGACACGCTTGGTCCTTGGCTGAGCACACTGCTTCCCTGCTTCACCGGAGCTGCTGAAGGCCAAGGAGCCAGTCAGTCTGCAACTAGCCTCCCCCCACAACACTCGTCCATATCCCCTGGGGCTGGTAATTATGGACTCCCCTCCTCTGCACCCAGGGTTCAAGCCTTTCTAAGTACAGGCCGTAGTTTCATAAAATGACCTTGAAATTCACTGCAACAGGCTCTCCTGCCAGGTTTCGCTGCAAACGCCAAGGTACGCCAATCTCTAAATACCCAGGAGCAAGCTCAGAGGCAAGCACTGAGGAAGCTCAAAACATTTGCTTCAAGACTCCCATTGAATGCTTGCATGCTCCCGGTGAGATTAAGAGGTTTCATTGCTAGAGCTGCCAGCTGGAAAGGGAAAAGGAGAGGACATGGCTGGAGGTGGGCTTTGAGGCACCCATGGGTGTGCGCCAGCAAAGGGAAAGCCTGGCAGACATCTCCTTCCCACTCCGGTCCTTCCAGATCTCCCGGCAGTGGGAGGCAGACGGGGGGAATGGGTACACCCCCTGAAGTCTGTGCCCTTGGGAGAACCCTGACATTAGCTGTCACACACACACACGGAGGGAATCCAGAAATCACAGGGCAAAACAAGATCCTATAACTTCTCAATGAACTCATGGGCGGTTTTTGAAGGGGGATGACTCAGGCTTTTGAGCTGTGGGGGCTCAAGATAAGACATCTTTTTTCTAGCCGCCCTCTATATAATATACCTCTGTCTCCTTCCCTCCCTCTTCAAGTCTAACTCCTTTTGCCTCCAGGATTTCATCTTTTTCTTTTTTTTTTTTTCCCCCCTGGGGGCTCTGTCCTGTCTTGGGTACCTTCTACCCAAGAAGTACTGAGGGAGTGGACTCAGGGAATCTGTATCTCAAAATAATGTGTGACTTAAGCTTACTTTTCTACAGCAGGTTTGGAGGCTGCTGGGTACTGAGCTCAAGTCCATTACAATGACACATGCACTCTCCTGCACTCCGAGGATCTGTTTTAGTGGAGCATCCCAGCAGACAGTCGGATATTAGCTAGTCCCAACAGAGCAGCTGCCTGCAGGCCAGTGCAGGGTTCAGACCCCCATCAGGAAGCAGCAGCCCTGATGATGAGGGACTCCCTGCAGCTGGCTCAGAGCAGAGGAGAGGCGAGCGAGCTGGCGATCAGAGGCTTGGACGGAGGCTGACACTTGGCTCTGAACACCTGGGAATCAACTCTCCAGGACATCTCACAGGCACCACCGGAGCATCCATATAGTCCATTCCCCCTTGGTCTTGGTGATGGGAAACGTACGCTGGGCCATCCCTCTGTCCAGTGGGCATGTGTGGATGGTGCCTCCTCATGCCCAGCATCCTTCCTCTCCCAGAGCCAGGTCTGCACGGCTCAGGGGAAGGTACAGGCAAATTTACTGAAGAACCTGCCCTTGTGGAAAGCTGCTCCTTACCCCATGGCCTGGAGCTCATCTTCAGTGCCCTGAAGCAGGAGGTTTTATAGCTCTCCAGAGTTCATTTCTATTTATTCTCACTATCTATATAAATGTCTAGTCATTTTTGAAATGAATGCCTTTTCTTGTTACCCTAGTTTTCTTGTTACCCTAGTGGCAACGAGTTCCCCAGATCATCAATGTTTAAGATAAAGGCAATCCTTCCTGTTGTTCGTTTTGACTGCGCTTATTTCTGATTTTGCCGGGTGTTCTGGCAGGCCACAAAGGATACAAATAAAAGAGGCTCATGCTGATCCTAGGCAGTGTTCCCAGGGACTCCAGGGTCACAGGGAATGTGACACTGGGCTTGGGCAGCATTCCTGGAGGCTTTTGGAAAGCACAAAATACATCCCGGGGTAGCCCAAGGTGGCTACCCTTAATGCAGTACTGAAACGGAGGAGCGTGAATACCGGGGCAGCTCCCATACACTGAGGCACCCCTCGCAGAGCCACCAGGCTAAGGGAATTAGGTACTTCCCTCCCCTTTGCCATTTCTGGTGGCCTCAGCCACCAGACCTAGAAAGGTTTGAAGGGCTTTTGGAGGCTGAACTGCACTTTTGCCAACAGAGAGCAATACTCAGGGCAGGGCGACACAGGATGGATTCACCAAGACCACAGCTTGGCCTTTTCTCCATCGTTCCCCAGATCTGCCGCCAGTCCTACTGTTATATGCATTGTCATCTGTCCACCCGGCCATGCTCCGCAGGGTGGCAGATCATCGAGATGGTGCAAATTGGGAGGGAAGAGCCAGGAGGTTTTCCACCTTTGACCTTCACCCTCTCCCTGCTTCTCTTTCGCCCGCCCCCTCCACTTCCCCACTGCAGGCACAAACACCTACTGCCCATGGAAGCTATTTCTAAGCAATCCCGGGCATCTGGGGAATGAGGCTCTGAACAAATATCGGAGCGTGCGCGTGCAGTGAGCGCGCACACACACACACACACGCACGCACAGCCACGGTGCTGCTGCAGAGTCAAATATAGACCTTGGGGAAGGGGGAACAATGGCCGGGGTTGGGTTACATGGCTGCAGGGCCAGCAAGCTGCTGATGTTTGTTGTGGGCTGGGGTGGAATGGGAAAAGCAAGGGGGGTGGGATGGGGGAGAACATTTGTTTTAACCCAGAGACCCCAGGCTTGTGCCGTGCGTAAGGCGGAGAGGGTGACCCGGAACGAGAGCTGCGGGAGAAGATGATCATCTGAGTTGGCAGCTCGGAGGTGTTTGCGGTCTTTCTCCAGCTGGTTTGTGCTGCTCCTCTGCCTCCCTCGAGGGATTAGAGTGGGCAGGAAGGGGTGAGTTTCTCTGGGCTTCTGCACAGGGAAGAGTTTCTTTCTCTCCTTGCTCTGGGGAAGGCTCCTCGGTGGAGGAGAAGAGGCAACATCACCTGTTCCCTCAGCCCAGCATCCGCTCCTCGCCTCTGATGTCTGGCTGCCTCCAAGGTGCAGGTTCCAGACGCCGGAAGAAAGGGAAGCAGCTCCAGCTGGTTTTGACAGGTAATTCCTCCCTCCGGCTGGGAGCGGTGATGGTGCTTTGGAAGGATGGCAGGGGAGGGAGCCTGTGGCTGGCACACATCGGAGGGGGAGACCGTGGCGACAGGTCGTTCCCATTCCCACTCCAGGTCCCTGCTTTGTGGGATTTCCTTCACCGGAGGGAAAAGCAGTGGAGGGACTCTTATGGCTAGGAAAAAATCCTTCCTAATTCTGACCTAGCAGCTGTTCCATCCGAGACGCCTCTAGGGATGGCATGGCAGGGATCAGAGCCCAGTAGAGCAGGGTCTAAGCCAAGTGCAGGAATCCCCTCCTCAACGCCCATTTCTTGGGTCTGCAAATAGAGCTGCTCTGCTTGAATCACCCTGGGCAGCCCAGGGTCTGCCAGAGCAAGACTGGGACTTGGGATTGTGCCCAGGGATGGGACAGGAGCCCTTCAGTTCTGAGGAAGGAGCACACCCAAGGTCCACAGTGCTTGGGATTCCTTTCTGGTCCCTTCCCCCTCCTCTGTCCCCACCTTTTCTACTCCCACCCATCCCTGCCTGCTTCTGTCTATGATACTTGCACACAACAACAAACCTCNCAGCAACCAACCTCAGCCTGGATGGCCCTTGCTCCACTCCACGGCTCTCACCTCTGAGAGAAGCGGCACAGGGAGAGCCACGTGTCCTGCTCCGCTGACTGTAACCTAACCCCGTCCCCCTCTCCTGCAGTGCTCATGTTGTGGGCACGGATACTTACGGATATCAACGTGCGCAAGGACCCCTCTGCAAGCACCCTCCTACCTGCCCGTTCAAATGCACGCACAGCGTCCAGAGGGTTTTCTTACATGCGTTTAACCAAGTGAGGTTTAAGAGCACCCAGGTATGGTTGTGCAATGGCGTTGCAGCGCAGAGAGGTCAGGACCGGGGTAGAGGAGTGCGAGAGCAGGTGAGGATGTTGCGGGAGGTGGTGTCGTATCTGAGACAGTCGTTGCAGTAGGATTTCAAGGAGGAGGTGAGGGTGAGGCTGAGCAGCCCACACTCAGTGTTGGAGGTGCCGCCAGTAAAAACCTGGCCTTCAACCATGACTGGCAGAGCAAAGAGTGCAAGGCAGGTGTTGTGGGGGTCAGAGGAGAAAGATGGATCCTCCCAGGTCCTAGAGCAGCAGTGACTGAAGGAGAAGCTGTCTGGTTTTTAACTGAGTACCAGGAGCTGTGCTTTGCCCTCAGCCTCCCCCTCTCCCTTTTGCTGTAAGTCCCCGGTATGGTGTGAACCAGGACTCAGAAGCAGGCCGAGCTGGACATGAAGGATCAGGGGATGAGAATGGATGGAGAACCACAGGAAGCATCGCAGAACAGAGCTGGTGCACACCTGTCCCATAATACCTGAGGAGCTGATGGAGCAGCCTGAGCAGCAGGAGTTCTGGACCTCTCTGGCCCTCGGGGACCTTGGAGCAGTTAGGTGGGGTGACGGAGACAGGAGGAGGCAGGCAAGGAAAGGAACACTGCTCTTGGCCAACAGGAGAGCAGGAAAGAGGCAGGAAGGAGGCATCTCCTGCGGCAGTGGGCAGGGTGGGAGGCTCCCATGTTATTGCTCAGTAGGGTTGTGTTGTTGAGACCTGCTGAGGATGGAGCAAGCAGGGGTCTGCAGTCAGAGCCAGCAGAGAGCTAGGCTTTGATGGGGCTGCTGGCTGTTGGGCTGTCCCGGGGTACCGGGGCCCACAGTGCCACCCAGGGATGCCGCAGGGTGCGTGGTGCTGACAGGGCTGTCAGGAACTGCAGAGGGCCAGGGGGACTGGAGGAGGTGAGAGCAGAGATGGGGTGAGCTTTGTCTGGTGAGACGAGATGGGATGTGGAAGCGTCCACGTAAGTGCCAGTAGTTCTTCTTCCTTCCTGGTGGAAAATAGCAAAACTCGTGGGGCGCAGGGGTAGAAGAGGGCTGGCTGAGGTGAACTTGTAATCTAATTAAGGATTGCTAGGACCTTTGAAGGTGACAGATACGATCTTGTCAAGTAGCAGAAAGGCCATGCAAGGTGAGGAGGAGAGCAGGCAGCTGTTCCTCCTGAAGATGTGACTGCCCAGCCCCTCTCCCAGGGTTGTCTTATTGTTCACCAAGGCGCTGGCATCCATGGCTTGTGAGCAGCAGCGAGAGCAGTGCTGGGGACCACGGCTTCGCCAGATGGCTTCTTTCTTGTGGGGTGACCGCCCCACGTTGCACCTCTGCTTTAAGGATGGGGCTTCTTAACCCTACAGTTTGCCAGTGGAGGTGTGTTACTGGCCCCTGAAGCCGGCAGGGAGGGGCTGCAGGAGGCGTTTTCACTTATTTTGGATAATCTGAGCGAAGTGAGGGCTCGGATCATCCTGCACTTACATTTTGAGAGAGGAACCGGGCTGCGAGGCAGAGGTGCCCTACGGGAGGCCGGCAGCAGCGGGCTGGAGCCCCTACCCAAGAGTGTGTCTAGCCGTGAGGGGGGCGAGCACTGCACCCCCCGAGCCGCGGGCGGGGGTCTCCCCAGCAGGGCCGCGCTCCGGGGGGGCACCCCTCCATCCTCTGGGGGCCGGTCCCGGGGGACGGGACCGGTGACCCCTCGCAGACGCAGCCCCCTCGGGGCCGTGCGGGCCCGCGTGGGGCCGTGCCGAGCCCCCTCCACCCCCCCGCCCCCGGCGGCGGGAGCAGGGCAGGGGTGAGCGGGCAGGGCGGGCCGGGCCGGGGGCTGCCTGCGGTTTGGGGCGGCGGGAGGCGGGATGTCCCGGGGAGGGAGCGGGGATGTGCAGGCACACGCAGNCTCTGGGGGGCACTGGGGGCTCGGGGTGGTCCCAAAGCCGCGGGGCGGGGGGGGCAGGGCGGGCAGGAGGGGCGAGCCGCAGCAGCGCGGCATCCTCTGGGTTCCCACCCCTGTCCCCGGACTCCCGGCCCGGAGGGGTCCCTGATAGACCCCCGCCTGGGGTTGTCCCTGGAAGCCCTCAGCCGTACGAAGGTCGCTAATACCCCCGGGGGGCAGGTTAATAGCTCCCGGGGGCGTCCCTAATAGCCCGCAGCCCCTGGGGTCTGGTAGCCCCCAACCCAGCCAGGCCATAGGAGGAGTGGGATGGAGGGCGCTCCCTCCCCTGTGTCCCTGTGACCCAAAGCCAGGCCTGCCCGGGTGCTGCTCACAGCTCCCCCGGGCACCGGCTGCCCCCCAGGATGCCCCCGGTGCCTTGCTGGGGTCCGGGGCGGCCCCTGGGTGGGTGCTGGGAGCAGTGCCCGTGGGGCGGCTATGTCAGGAGGTCTGAGAGGCTGCTCCTCGAGTGAGGATGCTGTGGGGAACCGTGGGGGAAACGACCTTTGCAATGACATGTGGTCAGAGGTTGAGCTCCTCACAGCCCTGAAGGAACAGGATACCAACCGTTCAACCCTAAATTATTTTATAAGTTTCATGGGAATTGCTTCACCTTCCCCTGAAATGCAGCAGCTGTGCGCCACTGCCCAGCGTCCCCAGTGTTTTGGGGCAGGAGGTGAAGGAGGGTCCTGCAAGCATGGTGACAAGGGGACCGTGGGGAGCGAGGATGCAGCAGTCCACGCTGGGATTTGGCTGGGGCAGTGACAGGAACATCCTGTAGCCCCTCTGAAAATGCTGCAACCTTCATAGGTGATGGTTTGTTTGCTGCAGAGATGCTTCAAGCAACATCATTGCTTTTTGTGGGCTATTTTGTCTGGTCAAGGCAGGTAAAGCCCTTAGCAGGGACCTCAACATCTCTTCCTGCAACGCATGTGTACATGTGTGTTTTTGGGGGGGAGGACTTCTGTCCCCTCTGAGAAGCCTTTCATGCAACTATTGACCCAACACAAACTTCCCAAGCTAAAGAAAGTGGCCCCTGTCCATCACACCCATGCAGCTGGATGGAGTCTGTTCTGTACCTTCACTGCTCTCCTAGCAGAACAGTTTAACCCCTCCCATCTCATTATAGTAATATGTTTATGATATCACCCTCGAATTTCCTGCCCTTAACAACCCCAGAAGGCTGGGAGGGAATGAAGCATTTTTGGAAAGTATTTAGTATTACTTCAAGAGGGCAGGAGGCAGTTGAAAAAAATAGATGGGTGCAAGAACCCTGGGCTGACGGGGCTCTCTGCAGGACAGCCAAGGAAAAGGACCGCTCCTAGCGAGAGGTGCGTGTTTGCCTTTCCTACCTGGGGCTGCAGCCCGGGTCTAGTGTCTATCGCTTCACTCCCTTGCCTGGAAAATGAAATAGGGCTGTTGTTTACCGCCTGCTCATCTGCTAGATCTACTTGACTCCTTGCCCTCCTTGAAGGGCTTGAAAAGCAGCCTGGGTGCTGTAAAAAGACTCAGCCCATCTATTCATTTGAACATGCACTGCAAGGACCTTGCACCTTCAGCACGAAGCTGAAGCCCCCCAGACCTAGGGAGGGAAGATGAAGGTCCCCACAACTGGACTGGTGTCTCTGGAGGCTTCTGCTCTCTTGACAGCAGCTAGCAGGGGCAGGTGCTCCAAGATGGGGTGTAACAGCCTGAGCTATTACACATTCAGGATTGAGCGTGTGCACTCAGTTCTCCCATACAGGCATTTTAAAAGGCTTTTTGATTCTTAGTGCTCCAACGTTGCCTTAGAGGAAGGAGTCTGGAAGGACAGAGAGGAGTGCAGCGACAAGTCCATACAAAACTGGATATTTCAACTCAAAACTCCCAGGTAGCAGAGAGGAAGGGATGCGTGAAGTGAAGCTGCGGTGTCAGCCAGGGGATTTTTCTGACCTTACTCTTTTTCTCTCTGTAGGTGTTCATCTCGGTGGGGCCACACTGACCATGCTCAGGAGCTTTTGTCTCCAGCTCATGTCCTTGGTTTGGATCCTCTTGGCCCATCACCAGCTTGCCCAAGGTGAGTCTCTGTAGACATGGGTCCTTCTCTCTTACATCCATCTTTCCAAACCTGTCCTTGGCATTGCTGAAGTCTCCTCAGTTCTCCATGCAAAACAGAGCTGGCCTGACCTGGAAGAGCAGAAAATGCTGCTCAGTCATCCGGCACTTGGGGGGTGACTGGTGGCAACCGTAGAGACCCCTGCTCTGGTGCCCATGGGGGTGGCGGTGCCTGAGCAGACCGGCAGTAAGAGGTCCCGCTGCTCTGTCTGTTGCAGTTAGGGTGAATGGGTTGCTGAACCGATGAGCCTGTTCGGAGAAGCACAGTGAGGGGGAAAGAAGATCCCAAAACTGAATGGCTAATCCTGGATCCTGTGAGACAAATTCCCTTCCCAAAGATTAGTTTGCTCTCCCCCTGCTCTGGATAAGCGATGAATTCCCAAAGCCATCTGCCAGGAGAGAGGGTTACAAATAGGACAGGCGACAATACCCAGGCTTGGGCTGAGCAGTCCCAGGATGCTGCTCTAGCTCCACAGTGGCTTGTTTTGGGAGGCTTTTATCCTGAGCAGTGGGACCTGCTGCCTCACTGCAACAAAAATGCATGCATGGGGGATTTCTCCCCCTGCTCGCTTCCAGGCAGCACATCACGTGGCTTGGGGAAAGCCTGAGCGTGCCTCTTGGCGTGGGGGCTTTAACCTGCCCTGGTCTGGGATGGAGGGGCTCAGTCAGGTAAGGGCATTTATCTCCTGGGCCTGTCCTGCGATCACGCTGGGCTCCTGGAGAAACCCCCTGCCTCCTGACATTTGCTCTAGCTTTACTGCCCATGGAACCGGAGCGAGCCAGCTCCCTGTGAGGCTAAGTTATGAGCAAGTGATGGGGGATAGGGGAAGGTGGAGGTGAAAGGGGACACCTGGCTGGAGAAAGCAGGCCAGCGCCGAGCGGAGGATGAGAAGTGGCACGGCAAGGCCATGGCTCAGTTACAGCTTCTGTGGCCTTTAAATAAATAAACAGAACTGGATACCTGGTCCCATGCGATGCCCAGTCCCGCCTCCCCACACGGGAGGGGGAGTGTTGGCAGCTGGGTCCTGGTGGACGGCAGGAGCCCCAACCAGACCACTCCATGCCAATAGCTGTCCCTGGGGATGGGGACATCCTGGAAGATAAAGAAGAGTCATTCTTTCCGTTTCCATCCTCAGTCCCTTTGTGCTCCTCGCAACACCTGGCCCTGAGCTTTCCCACCGTACTTGCTGGTTGACTGTGGGATAAAGGTTCCAGGTGGGTCAGGCCCTATTACACAGGTTGCCTTAATGCAGGCAACCCCAGCTCTTGCCCAGAAGGGCCCAAAGTCTAAAGGAGGTGGAGAGAGGGTGGGGAAGATGACCAGAGACTGGGTAGTTTTGAAGCAGGGTCCCATTTCTCAATAAAGGCAGTGTTATTGCTGCTTGGGTGACTGTGAAATCCTCATCTCTTGTGTGGCATCCAGCCATTGAAAGGAAGGTGCCCCATCTTACAGTTCTGGGGAAGGGGCAGGCTGAGCATTTAGGAAGGAAAAAAAAGCTGTGAGCCAGCAGGGCCACGGGCAGATCTGGAGTCATCTATGGTCTCTGCTTAATCCAACTCCACCCATCTCCTGCCTTGTAGGTGATGACTGCAGCGAGCGCTGTAATCTCGCCCATGGCTGCTGTGACCAGGATGGGAAGTGCAGGTACGGCTTGTCTTTGGCTCTCCGCTCCTGCTGCCCCTGACCGTAGCTGCTTGCCCTCCCTTGATGCTGTGTCCCCGGTGCCTACACCCCTGCCCTGCTCACCCACACCTAGAATCGACGACTCTGCTCTCTTTTTATCTGACACCCTCTGGAGTGGGAGATTCTGATCCCTCAACCTCTTGCTGGTCCCCTCCAGCCTTTGCTCCAGAGCTTCCAGAGTGCCCCCCACCACACACTGACCGATGTCATTCTGCTGAGCCCTTTTTGTCTAGATGGGAGCTTAGGACAGCCTGGCTGTGCCTGGGTGATGGGAGGCAGCCTTCAGGCTCAGATACGATGGGGAAAGTCATCGAGCAGCAGGGCAGCCTTGGGGGTTGGCCAGCTTGCTTGGCCTCCTCACTGGTTGAGATGGGGATGCTCTCCCTGGGGGCACAGAAGAGAAGAGCTGGCAGCATGCAGATAAATGTCTGAGGGCATCAGGGGTCCCCAGAAGCCTGGGCTGTGGTGGGGATCTCCAGGTGTTTTCATAAACAGCTCACCAGCAAGCTGGGGGCAACTGCAGCAGAAGTGCGTGCATGATCCCTGGCATCCCAGCTCCAGCTGGTGCCCAGATCCCACAGGGGCAAAGCTCAGTACTTGACCCTGCACTTCAGCCTGGGAACCATGAGGCTGCCCCGGGCTGCACCGGCCGTGGACACTGCCTCTCTTCCCACTGTAGGGCCACCCAGAGCCCCCATCCTGCAGGGCAGCCCCGGGAGGAGCAGGCTGCTTCAGGCTGGCCCTGAAACCTGTGCTGCAAGGGGACAGACTGCCCACCGCCACCCTGTTCTCCTTGCTGGGGCATGCTCAGCCCCCTTTCGCAGCACAGCCCCCAGTGTTACACCACGCCTGGGCCACTCGTTCTTGCCTAATGGAGGAGACGTGGCCTGGCGGTGACCATAACCGCACTGACCACTCCATCAGGGATTGTCCAGCTCTGGTTTTGCTGGACCCCAGTTGCAGCTGCAAAGAGCTCGCTCCTCCCTGAGCCCTTTCAGCGGCTGTGGCTGGTTGGGTGAGCTCGGCGCTGCGAATCCCTGGCCAGAGATGCCACACTTCTCCATGTGGTGGGTGGCCCAGCTGCAGGTCTTTCCGGTGGAGGCACATGTGAGTTGCTGCTCCAGATTTTAGGCCTCCAGAGCATTTGCTGAACCCTTCAGCAGCTTGGCAGTACCCCATTGAAATCACCCGAAACTCAGGGAGACATCTCTTTGGAACAACCTGCAGTGACAATAGCCAGTCCAGGTGTGAAAGTGCAGCCTCAGACCAGCCTGGCAAAGCTGCAGTCACCGCACATCACGCTGAAATGAGCCCCAGCCATGAAAATGAACCCCCTTGCTCACTCCAGAGACCGCCTTGGTTTTGTTAGGTTTAATTTCATGTTGTTTTGAGTATAGCTTTTGTTGTGGCTGGTGCCACCTCCACTCAGCTCTCATCTTGTTATCACTTGCTTTCCCCCTTGGAGCTGGCAGGTCTGAGGGAAGCCACTGGAGCAACGCGGCTTGGCCATTGCCACTGCCTCGGTCTTCTGGGGCCAGAAGGCTTGTTATGTGCTACAGGTTTTTCCACCGTACTGCCCTTGTGAGCTGGCTGATAAGTCTATTCCATATGCTAGCCATGGCAAGCAAGGTTTCGCAGCTGGATTACGATGCACTTACTTCAGACGAAAAATGACACACGTTATAATGCAAAGGGTGCAATGAAACATGCAGACCTCAGGGACCTCTTGCCCCTTTCCCTCAGGGAGTTCAGGGTTAGGGATGGGGATTTTCTCTGCCCGTCAGACTGGCTGCGCGATGAGGGAGGCTCAGGAATTGCTGAGCTAATGCGGTGGTGTATACAGAGCAGTTGGCTGGAGGAGAGCAGTGGGACGTGGGCAATAAAAGCGAAGCTGCTGAGCTTTGTTTCTGCCCCTTCGCCCTCCCTGGCTGCAGAGGGTGAGTCTGCTCCTGCTCTGTCCGCTTCCTTCCTTGGAAAGATGAGACGCCAGTACTGACCTCCTCTGGAGGAGGGAGCCAGCACGTTCATGGCAGGCTTTGGGAGGGTTTCCCAGCGCTGCCATATCTGTATCTGCGGGAACCCTGCATGGCAAGCAGCCAGCTTTTCTGCAGCCCTTGCTTGGGTTTTATCACGCTGCCATGCCCTGTCCTCCTGCAGGTGCGATCCAGGCTGGGAGGGCGAGTACTGCGAGGAGTGCGTGCGTATGCCAGGGTGTCTCCATGGGACGTGCCACCAGCCTTGGCAGTGCATCTGTCACACCGGCTGGGCTGGCAAGTTCTGTGACAAAGGTGAGTTGCGGGCTGGACATCCCAGCCTCCGGTGCTGAGGGTAGAAGCCCAGCACACCCGGCATGGACGGGTGAGCCAGCATAGCCAGAAGCTACCCGGGTGATGCCGCTTGGGCTGCCTGGGAGACGGGATGTGCCTCGCTGCCACAGCTGGGACCATCCCCTTCCTGCAGAAGAGGTCAGGCTGCCGGCACCTGCTCCCTGGCTGCACAGCAAGAGCTGCCACAACACTGGGCAGCCTCAGGAAATGGAGCAGATGAACTCATTGCCTTTCCCACGCCGCGGCTGGACTCTGGGCAGCACCTCCTGCTTCCCCCTGGGCCTTCCTGCCTTCGGCAGGTGGCTGGTGGATTCCCTTCCTCCAGCCTCAGAGGCTCCTCTGTGCCACGGGGTCTGCACTGGCTGGCCAGATGGCATGCACAGCATCTTCACGTCATGCAGATTTGCAGAATGATTTGCTTTCTCTGCACCCTAAGCCTGCGCATTTTGTGGACTGTAGCTGGAAGGCACCATGTAGGCACTGCACTTCTATTGCTGCAGGTGCCCATTGGAGGGGAGGAGGGAGAAGCTCCTGTCATTTCTCCATCCCCACCAGGTTTGACAGGCTGTGTTCAAACTGAATGGGCTACATCACCCCTCTTTTGTCACTAATTCCCACCTTTTTCTTTCCCCTCAGACATACACATCTGCGAACACCAGTCCCCATGCCAGAACGGGGCTCAGTGCATCTACGATCGAGATGGGGAATATTCCTGCCTGTGTCCAGAAGGCTTCCATGGGAAGGACTGTGAGATGAAGACGGGGCCATGTGAGAAGGCAGGGTGAGACACGGCAGCAAGGGCAGCGAGATTACAGGCAGCATTAGCTCTGGGTCACGTGCTGCCAAGCAGTGGCCCAGCTTGGCTCATTATCTGTGGATTTCCATGCGCTAATGGACATAAGCCAAAACCATCATTGGCTTTGGTTTAGCTGCGTGCACTGCACAGTCCCACCGGGGTAAGGTCTTTGCTGCAATCTGAACAGATTCCTGTCCATTGCTGCTGTAGGTGTGATGAGCTGACACCCATCATGCCTTTGGGGAGCATCAGGAGGGCATGTTTCCTCATTAGATCACTTGGCTGAAGACCCTCCTTGATGGGTGGTGGGCCTATGCACAGCCACAGCCTTTGAGGAGGTCCCACAGGCTCTCAGTTGGGGAGGTGGAAACTCCTGCCCGGTCTTCTCCTTGAGATAGCTGCCTCCATGGAGAGAGCCGGTACCGGACCCTCTGGCCACACGAGCAGCGCTGTGTATTTACCTCCCTGGGGTGGGGGAAGCTTGCTCTCCAGGGCCATGACCCATCCTTGCTCTCTCCATGCAGGTCTCCATGCAAGAACGGGGGGCAGTGTCAAGACGAAAACGGCTTTGCCAGCAACTTCACCTGCCGGTGCCTCGCTGGCTTTGTGGGGGCTCTCTGTGAGAATGACGTTGACGACTGCCTAATGCGTCCCTGTGCCAACGGTGCCACCTGTCATGACGGGATCAACCGCTTCTCCTGCCAGTGCCAGGTGGGCTTCGAAGGGCGTTTCTGCACCATCAACATCAATGACTGCGCCAGCCAGCCATGCAAAAACGGGGCAAAGTGCTATGACCGCATCAATGACTATGACTGCCTGTGTCCTGACCGTTTCACTGGCAAAACCTGTGAGATCTCCGTCCCTGAGCCCACCTGGGCTCCCCCATACCACCCTGCAAACCATGAGAACACCGGGGGCATGAAAAGCACCACCAGCGAGATGCCAGGGGTGACGCAGCCGGAGCCTGTCAGGACCGCGGTCACAGGGCGGCGTGTGGCCAACCACAGTGAGAAAGAGCCGGGGGGAGGGTTGTTGAAAATCTCTGTGAAGGAGGTGGTGACCCAAAGGGACTCGGGGCTGAGCGAAGCCCAGCTGGTGACAGTGCTGGTGTTCGGGGTGCTGACGGCGGTGCTGGTCCTCATCACCGTCCTGCTAATGCTGAGGAACTGGCAGAGGGGCCGTCAGAGGTCGAACTGGTGCCAAAGCCCTTCTCAGGCTGCAAGGAAGCTCCAAGACCAGGAGTGTCAGGTGGGCATGCTCAACACCGTCCTAATCGAGCCCAGGAAGACAACGGAGCTGTGAGCTGCGAGGACTCTGAGCCAGGCCCTGGCAGGTCATCGTGCTGGCAAACCCCTCGAACTGCACCCTGGGGAGCCATGCTGGCACAAGCCGGGCAGCAGGGAAGGGTTCCCAGGGCAGCAAACGCGTCAACAAAACCCCTGGGCGTTGAGCATTGGTGTGATGGCCCCGCCGGGGTCTGAGCAGTCTCCCACCCGGCCGGCACAGCCAGCACCCACGGGCATCTGAAAGCAGGGCTGTGTTGGGCCAGCCCTGCAGGAGAGCGGCAACATGCCGCTTGCGGCAGCCCACGCCATGCAGTGCCGGTATTGTCCAATGTGAGCTCTCAGAAACAGGACGGGTAGGGCTGAGGAGGGCACGGCCTTCTTGCAAGCCCAAGTTCTGCCAGGCTCTTTGTAACTCCTCTCTGTGACTACTGGAAGGGTCTTTGTCCTCGTTTCCGCTGGTGTTGGGATGTTTCTTCTGAGGCCTTTGGGACGGTCGTGGCTGCACAGGCCTCCCTGCCCCAGTACTGGATGGGGTGGCTCCCGGCTGTTTCTGAAGGCTGTCGTTTCAGATGCCATGTCCCTAGGGAGCGAGTAAACACCCTTGCTCCCTGGCCTTGTGGTTCTGTGAGCCAGTTCAAAGAGACTCTGGAGATCATTTGGGGTCTCCTCATGCCCTTCTTCTGCCCTGGGTGATGCCCCCTCCTCTTGCTGTCAGACTTGGGGTTACAAACACGTTCTGTACTTTCCTCCTGATGATCCAGGGGTCTTCTCCCCCCCAGTTACCAAGCCATCCTTTCTGGTCTGGCCACAACCAACCAAGCTCCTTCCCCTCTCCAGCATGCACTTCTGCTTTACCATTTACTGACAAAGAAAGAGGAGCACGGCCTGCTCCCCTCTGGGGTCCTCTGGGCCTGAGCTGGTCCTTCTCATTTGCCCTTGCAGGTGAAACTGGAGTTGGACAAGGCTGGACATGTGCTGTGGCTGGTTCAGATCCAGATCCTCCTTTCCTCTCCCAGTCACCCTGAGGCAGGCAGCTGGCACTAACCTCAAATCAGCCATTGTAGCGTTTCTTGATACAACAAAGGCTAAGCTCCCCACAGTGGATGTGAGGACAGGCTACCCAGCCTGGGATGACCGTAGGAAGCAGATACAGTACTGCCTTCTCCCCATTGCTAAAGCACAGCTAAGAAGCAGTAGATGACCAGGTCACTTAGCCTTTGTACTGGGTCTGCTCCTGCCTGTGCTGGTCCGGTGTGCAGCAACCAGTGTCTCTCTGCCAGGGCCAGGGTTTTCTGTGCCTCCTCATGGGCACGGAGGGCTAAGCAGCGGGGTAAAAAACCCTACAACCCAAACCCTACTACTGGCCTGTAGGGTTGCAAAGCTGGGTTCAAGACGGTGTGAAGAAAGCAGACAGAGGTGTGAGCACTCAGCCAGGAAGGAGACCTGGGAGAGGGGACTGGGGCTTCATCAGAAAGATTATTTTTTTAATACATGGATGGATGATGTACCTTTATCAAATAAAACAAATACAAGCCCAGAAACAGTGTATCAGAGAATCATAAAATAATTTAGGTTGCAAGGGACCTCTGGACACCAACCTCCTGCTCTCAGCAGATCCAGTTAGATCAGGTTGCTCAGCTACTTGTTCTGGATGAGTATCTCCATCACTTCCCTCAAGAATGGAAAACCAGATTGTGGCACAGGAGTTGTCCTCCCCCATGCTCTGGCTGCAGGGGTGCAGATGGCTCCCACAGCCTCAGGGGAAGGAATGGGACCTGCCTCAGGACAGTGTAGCAAAGGTGTGTACCTGCTAGGCGTTGCCTTAGAGTGTTGGGGAGAAGGGAAGAACCCAAGACTGAGTCCAAGGGTGCCGACGGGAAGAGCAATCTGATCCTAAAACTGAAAGCAGCTGTGGGTTTGTGCAGCTGGGAGCAGGGCAGGAGGGATAGGGAGTTTCCCTTGGAAACATGGTCTTGAAATAAACTAGCCTTAGAGGCCTTTAATGTAATCACATTCTGGCCTTTCAGGGTAAGGCCTTCTCCACTGTAAACTGGAGGAAAAGCAGCAAGGTCCTTGGGTGCAACCTACTAGGCTTGGAAAGGTCAGTGCCCTCTGAAGGTAGTAGGGAGCAGGTAGGGTTGTCTTTGTGCAGGGAGGGCACTACTCCTGTATCTCACAAGAAAGTCTGTGTCTGTGGGGAAAAGGGGACAGGGATCTGAATAACAGAGCTTCACAAGGATGCTTCCACTTTATTTTTGAATTTCACATGTGAGACTAAGTCTCAGACTAGGAGTCACTGATTCTTCAGTAAACAGAAAATCCCTCTGTAATCTCAAAGGGGAGCCGTGGAAGGGAGCAGTATCCCACCAGTCAGGCTTGCATGGTCCTAAACACCAGGTCCCATCTAAAGGAAAGGCTGCAGTGCCATGCTCCCATCCCCGAGGACACACAATCGCTGCCTGCAGGCAGGAATAACCCTTTCCCTCACCTCAGCAGCTCCTGGCCCTGCAGTGACAGGGCTGGTGGCTAAGGCGAGAGGAAAGCCAGGCACAGAGCCAGGAGGGCTGCCTGGGCTCAGCCCAGGAGGGAGATCACTGCTGCCCACTGTGCAGGAGGCGCTGGAACAAGGAGCCATCTTTCTGGCTTAGGCGGGTGGGTGAATCCAGCTCTGCCACTCTCCCAGCTTGCATCACCAGCACGCGGTCTGAGTCCAAGATGGTGTTCAGCCTGTGGACAGCAAACGCCCGGACACACGTTGGTGGATCTGAGGAGAAACCCTGGATACTGCTCCCCTGCTGCCAAGGGGTGGCCCAAGACATGCCCAACATTAGGATCTGTGGAGCATCTCCCCATGCACTCAGGGGCACACTGCAGTCCAGCTCCCCAGAGAGCCTCTGCAAACTGCTGAAACACACCACCTCTTAAGAGAGCACAGCGATGCCTTCCAGTTGCTGGGCATGGCAGGGCACCAGGAGCACAGAGGGAAGCTCTGTGAGGGAGAGCTCAGGGCATGCCCGATTCTGCAGTTGCACAAGATGTCTCCATTCCCACAGGAGAGTTACTGAGTTGTTTCTGTTTGCCCCTACGTTTCCTCACCTACCACCTCCTGAGGGCAGAAGAAATGGACTTGTGCATCAGCTGCTGTTCCCTAGCAGTCTGGCATCTTTGCTTACGCTGCTATCACCCATGGATTTGTAGTTGCCAGACTGCCAACCACAGCACCCACAGCACACATACGCGCCCAGATTGCTATCAGGGCAGCAACCTCTGGCCCTGGGGAGGGAAGACAGGGCAGCAGGAATGCCTTTGCACAGTCGTGCACTGTTCAGTGTGAAATTACAGCCCTACAAAGCTGCAAGTCACAGGGAAGACACTGCACAGGATTTGAGCAGGTAAAAAGCGTTGCGGAGTTCAGGACTCTGGTTACACATTCATCCCCAAAAGAGTGCCAGGCTGCATCACTGAAAGTGACCTGGAGGGGCAAGGGACAAGTACTGAGTCACTTCCTGTCCTAGATTTCACCCATCCAATTAATGGTTCACCTGAAGCTGCATGGCATGGAAGAACCACAGGTACAAAACAACCCCATCACCACCTGTCTCCCTTGCTACTGCTCTCCCCCATCTCCCTTCAGGCCCGTGGAAGAGGGGCTGGGGCCATCTTCATCCCAGTCTTGCTGCCTTGCCTTCTGCCACTCCTTCCTCTGCTGGTTCTCCTCTCTAATTACTCCTCCATCTGAGGTGGCCTCCCCCCACCCAACCCAAACACACACCTCAGCCCACGGTGCCCTTACCTTTCTACTCTATTTATGCATAATATCCCTAGCATTGGAACCACGTTCCCTTCACAGCCCTCCTGCCTCGCTCCTATCTGATGTATTTAACAAGACCCACTGGATTCACTTGCCAGGCCTAGCCCACCCTGCCTATCATCCACCACTCCCACTTCTGTGCAGCAGGACACCAGCCCCTGCCACCTGCTCATTTGATTTTTATTTTTGTGGTAACCTTTGTGTTTTGAAAACACCCTCTGTACAACCACATAACCCTTCTCCAAATTCTCCTCCACTTGGCAAGAGGGAGCACTGCCTAACGCTAACCCGTCCCTTCTCAGTATCCATGGTATTCATGTTTTGCCCTCCTCCCTCGTCCTGTACCCATCCACTGCCCCTACTCTTACACTAAATCTCTCAGCTGTGGGGCAAGCACTGCTGCCCTGTCCTGTCTGGGCAGTGTCTAGCTTGCCGGCATCAGGTGCAGGCTCGGACCAAAACTCAGGCTTTTGGGAAATAGAACAGCGTTCCGCCTCCCTTGGCCAGGAGCTGGCTGCAGCCCTTTGCTGTCCTGCAGTGCCCTCTACTGAGCCAGAGACACCTGCTCCTCCCGGGTCTCCATGCTGCTCCTCTCTGTAAGATAGTTCTCCATCGCTCCTTGCACTAATTTGGCAGAACCACAAGGCTCAGATTCACTCCCCCGGTCCCAGTAGGCAGTGCCCAGGAAGAGCAATCTGCCATACGATGTGGTGTTTTGCCCTTTGCTGTCCCCCAATATCTGGGTACAACGTTTTCACATCCAGTTGTTCCCAGCACCCAGGGGCTAATAAAGCAGAAAAGGCAAATAGGCAAGGTACAGCCTTTTGCACTTGAAAAGCCTCATCACAGAGACCTCCCTGTTCAGCTCAAGGCCCAGGCATGGCAGGCACAGCCACCACTCCCTGTGAGTGGTAGGATGAATTTAGGCACAGAGTGCTGCTTCCTCTGTACCTGTGAGCAATTGTCAAAACGGTTTTGTCAGCAAAGCGCTGCCGGATGGTCTGCTGCAGCAGCTGGTCTGTCTTCTGATCCACGCTGGCTGTGGCCTCATCGATGCACAGCACCTGCCAGGAACAGAGAGTGAAGGGAGCTCCCAAGCACCACAGGGGAGCACCCAATCCCTGCCCAGGGACAGCCCAAGAAGGCGACACAGGTTTTCTGTTCCCACTACACCCCAACTCTGGAGCACGACCGTCAGCATTTCACCCTCCCCCTCACTCCAATGGAGGCAGGGCACTCACCTTGGCCCGCGTCAGGAGGGCTCTTGCCAGACACACCAGCTGCCTCTGTCCCACAGACAGACTCTTTCCCCTCTCTCCCAGCTCGCTGTCCAATCCACCTGCAGGGATCAAGCTCAGCAGTCACCCCACCAGGCTCTGCACAGGGCCCCAAATGGCTCCCCTAGTCTGGGGTTTTCCCAGTAGCACTCAAAATCACAATCCTGCTCAGGCCTAGGCCTTGGGAACCGGAGTGTTTACGCTCGGACACAAGCAATGACTGGCACAGAGATGCCACGCTCCCCTAGAACTAGAGGCTGGCTTCTCTCTCGGCTTTGCTCTAACACCCACTGGGGCCTGGTCTCATCAGCAAGACCCCGTCACCCAATCCATCACCTGCCAGTCTCATGCCACTAAATCCCAGGGAAAGTCACCAGGGTCCCACTGACCTGTTCCCACCCTGGTTCTAGCATGGCCTCACCTAACCAATTCCCTACTGCATCCACCTGGCTCCTTTTCCTCAGCTTCCTGACTGAGCTGAGGCCTTCTCTCCTCTCCCAGTACCAGGGCTCACCAGCCTCTTCTCGCTGGGTTCAGACTCACCCATCTGAGTAACGGCATCCCACAGGTGGCACTGCTCTAGCACCTCATGGAGCTCAGCATCTGTCCATTTTCCCTGGGGGTCCAGGTTCTCTCGGATTGAGCCACTGAACAAAAATGGATCCTGGGGGATGATGGCCAGCCTAGATCTGCAAGGAAACGAGAACTGAGGGCTCATGGGGTGGGTGCTGCAGAAAAGCAAAGGCCTTTTTTTTTTTCCTGGGGTGGGGTGTCTTGCCTTGCTGCGTATCTTAGAGGCACAAAGACATGGGTCACATATTCAGCCTGGTTTCCTTAGCACAGCTGTTCAGAAACAACAGAGCAACTCATAAGAAGCTGCCACAATCAGACAAGAGGGTGCCACGACAGTAAGTCTTTTGCTCCTCACTCTTCCCTTTGGCATCCAACCACTGACAGCTCTCAGACTCCAGGGCCCCCTGGCTACCCTCCACCCTGCTCAGCCCTCCGTACCTCAGCTCCTCCAAGCCCACCAGCTGGCTATCAACACCATCCAGGAGAATCCGGCCTGATTTCAGCTCCAGCATGCGGAAAAGGGCCAAGAAAAGGGTGGATTTTCCAGATCCTGTGCGACCCACAATCCCCACCTTCTCTCCAGGGTAAACAGTGAAGTTCACACCGTCGAGTGCATTGGGCAGCCCTGCTCGGTAGGCCAGGACCACCTGCTGGAATTCCACAAGCCCCTGGCTTGGCCAGTCAGCAGCAACCTAAGGGATACCAGGGTGAGACAGGGTATGACCATGACCTGCTGTCATCTTCAGCCTCACCTCCCCACAGGCCAAGCCCCATCCATCCCTTCGGATGGTTGCTTGGCTTCTGAGCAGACCCAATGCACAGCCCAGCTCCATCTCCAGCCCGCTCCTAGGCTTGTTTTTCTCTCACAACTTGGACCGAGGACCTGTTCTGCTCTCCTACCCCTTCCTGTCATTCCAGCCTTCACCAACTCTTGCCAGAGACCCATCCCCTCCAGGGGATGTAATGGTAAAGGATGAGTGATGAAGGCAGTTTCTGTGGGTGAGGGCCCTCCACCCATTCACTGGAACCCTGTGATCTCCCCAGGAGGCAAGTGCAGGGCACAGAGGCAGAAGACGGGCCAGTCCCTGAGAACATATTTGAGCTTTTACCTGGACCAGTTTATCCTGGGACTCTAGGGGGATGTCTGTGGTATATTCCTCTGTCCGCTCCACACTCACCATCATGGTCTCTGTCAGCGTGAAGCTGGAAATGAGACCTGAGAGCAGGCTCGTGACAGACAGGGCATATGAAAGCGCGAGGCCCACAAGTCCTGCGAGGACAAAAGCATAAGCAAGAATGTTACTGGCAGGGAAGGAGTGGGGATCTTGGTGGCAGGACAAAGAAACAAGGGAGAAATCAGCACTCTGGAGTCTGGGATCCTTCTCTAGGATGGAGACACGCAGATGGAGGAACAAGAGCTGAAGCGCTACACTGTGGGTGACTTGCAAAGGGACAGGGAGCAGGAGCTCTGGATCCTACCCTGGTGTAGGGAGATGAGGACTAGGAGAGGAGAAACCCCTGGGCCACAGCCTAGAAGCAGGCACAGAACGATCCCTGGCAGCCTACCTGGATTTCCCAGTTGCTTCTGGTGCTGGATGATGGCAATTCCTGCAATAGTGGTAACCACAGCGACCCCAATCATCTGCAGGCGGATGTCCAGCCACTGCATTGCTGTGTTGCTGGCAAAGAGGCAGCGCTGGTTCTGCTCCAGGTGCAGCTGATTCTCCAACTCAAACCTGGCAGGTGCACAACAGAGGTTCGCACCAGGCTGTGCACCACTCAACCTCCATTCCTGCTGCCCCAGACCAGGAGCATTCCTGCCACCCTATAACCAGCCCCACATCAGGATGGCCCTGGTCTATAAAGCCAAAGCTCTGCCTCTCTAAGTGCTCTTTCTTTCACTCACCTCTGTGTTGCCCGCATGGCTCTGATGCTGCCCAGTCCCGAGAGGGTCTCTGAGAAGTGAGTGTAAATAGGAGATAGGGTGATGCTGTAAAGGCGCTTGAGCTCCCGGGACGTGCGTCGGTAATAGCGCTGGATGGAGAAGTAGAGAGCAGCCAGAGGGAGTAAGACCAGACCAATCCAAGGGAGGCCATAGGTGATTATCACCAGCATGCCCAGGAGCCCGTACATGTTGGCCAGGAAGATGTTGAGGATAAATGGCAGGCTGTCATCCACGCAGTACAGGTCTGAGGAGAAGCGATTCAGGATCCGGCCTGTTGGTGTGGTGTCAAAGAAGGTGACTGTGGCCTGGCAACAAGGGAACCAGAAAGTAAGACTCGGTCAGCTGCAGCGAGATCCAGCCACAGAACAGTGCCCAGAGAGCAGCACCAAGGGGACCAGATAAGGCCACAAAGGGGTGGCCACCATGGCTCCCTTCCTTTCCTCAGCTGGAGGAGAAATCTCAGACCCCAAAGCCAGCATCCACTTGCAGCCAAACAACTCATGCTGTTCGCATGGTAAAAAGAAGGAGCCCTTCTGTGGCGAATGGCAGACAGCTACCAAGATAGCAGTCAGTCAGATCACATACTGGCCCACCAGCAGCCAGTGAGACAATCCACTAACCCTAGCCTCTAATTCTATCTTCTAATCCTCTAATCCTAACTCTAGCCTGAGGACCCAAGGAAGCCCAAACCCTAAAGAAATTTAACAGATACATACCAGCACCAGCGCTAAATCTTGCTTAATGACTCCTTCCAATTTCATCTGAATCTGAGCTCATGAACCTGCAAAAGCTACTATGATTCAATTAGCCCTCATTTTGGCTATATATCTAAGCCTAATGAGTGAACAGATGCAGGTGCCAGCCATAAAACACTTCTCCATGGAATGCAATAAGTCTCACAGGACACACTTTGAGCCCCAGCTCATTGGCCCCTTGTGCTGGCTGTGGTGCAGCTCTTTTTGGTTATAGTCCTAAGGGGAGCTCATCAGCTAATATCAGCAGAAACCCTAATCCACCTCCCAAACCCTTGCTCCCAACTATGAGAACAACATCAGAGCAGAGTGACTTGCAGGAGCCCCAGCCTGCCCTGGACTTGCTGACCATTACCTTTAGAGCCCGCTGGAGCAGTCGGTTGTGAATGACAGTGGCAGCACGGATAGTGCCGTAAGCAAAGAGGAAGGCCCGAAGAATGGTGAAGAGGGAGTTGGCCCCTGCAATGCTCCCATAAACTATCAAGTAGAAGTTCACATCCAGTGAACCATTGGAAGGGACTGGGGTGGTGTCCAGAGCTTGAATGGGGGAGCTGGAACACAGGAGGAGGAAGATTATGAATCTGCCAAGGTCCCCATGACAGTAAACTCACAGACAGGACATAAGAACCCAGGAGCATACTCAAGGGGAAACCAGGATACTTCAACCTCATACTCCTATGAGAGACCACCCCTTTGGCATGCTGGGACAAACACTCTGATTACTATGCAGCTAGGGGTCTTCCATCAGCCCCAGGCAGAAATCACCTCATCAGGTCAGAGATTTCGATTCTCTTTCTTTGTCAAAGCAGCCACACAGATCCCCTGCAGCGGGGTGGTCATTTTATCCCTGGATAAGGGATAAACAAGGATCTTCACAAGAAATGCACTTAAGGGCAAAACGGGAGTCTGTTTCCAGCTTCCTTTGGCACCTCCTGACCAGCATTCACTTACACAAGCCCAACAATGGAGAAGAGAAGCAGCCCTGGGGAAGGCGGGGAAGCTGAGCAGACCGTCACAGAGGTATTTGCTGTCTGGGATATGCTGGAGATCCAGTGTGACAGCCACCAATCTGAGATATTTCTGGATGCTACAGAGAAAGACAGACTGCATAAAGAGGAATTCAACCTTCGAATCAGCAAGTAAGAAGCAGAAAAGCTGGAGGGGAAGCTGCTGGACAACTCTTGTTATTGTCTCACTGCCCAGTCTAGTCTTCCCCCGCCTTCATTCTCCACTGTTAGTAGTGGAGCAGGAGCAAGGGAACAGCCTTGAGCTGCAGCAGCAACAGGGCACTGCTAGAGGAGCCAGCAGTGAGACAACAGATCCTGTTACCTCATGTGCCCCCTTCCAACATTGCTACTTTAGTTTGGGGAAGAGAAAAGGGGTCTTCCTGCTGCAGGGAAAGCAATTAAACCCCTGGCCTCTTTTCTTCCCTGGACTCCACACAACCAGGGAACGAGAGGAGAGGAATGTCTAAAGAGAGATATGCTGCTGGGCCACTGCCTCACCTTGCATCAGGAGCAGCGAGAAGAGGATGGATAATGCCAAGTAGCTGCCCACTGCCAACCAATATGCCTTGTACACCTGAAAAGCCACTGCGCCTTCTTTCTTCTCTTCCTCCTTGTGGATGAGATGATTGTTTTGGGTTGAGTCTTCTGCCTCTGTCTCTACGGCCTCTTCTTGGCCCTGTTCATCAGGGGCTGTAAGAATGGAGGCAAAAGCAAAGGTCAGTGCAACCTAAGTTCCTCCTGCAGCTGTTCCTTGCTGTGAACAGAGAAAGTGTAGGCTATGAGGGAGACTTTTCTTCCTTCCTCTCTCCCCTTTCAAGACAGGTGCACCAATCCTGGCAGACCTTCACCCAAAGCTGGACTACAAGTGGAACAACAGATTCAAATACTGCTCCAGACCAATACCCACCGATATGTGGGCCTCCTCTCCCTCTATACACACACTACCCACAGACCAGCACTGCCACAACAGAGCAAGGTAGTGAGAGGTGTGCTCTAAGGCCAGCAGCCATCAGGTATAGGTTCTGTCTGGGTGCTCAGCTGAGCTGTGCTGCCCCAGCCACCCTCGAGCTCGCCAGATATAGACCTTTATCCTTCCGCCTCTTGTCCATATCCTTGAACTTGGGGAAGGCTTCCACGAGTGGCAGGATATCAGCTGGTGTGCCTGCGAAGAAAGACATGCAAACGCTTCAGAGTCTGTGAGGAACAGATGCCTGCTATTCACTGCCTCTTGCTATGAAATGGCCCAGTTTTGTTCTCTCATAATATTTCCTATCTTCTCTCACACCACTTGCACCCTTGAAGGTCCTGCTCCATACAACCTGCTACAGCCTTCTACCTTACCAGCTCCCCACCTCTAGGGGTGTCCTGTTTTATCTGTGCATCTGCACATTCCCTTCCACTCCATCTTTGCCCACATGCAGTGTCCTCAAGCTCTTTATCACTGGGTTCCCCACTAGTTAATCCTACTCCCTTATGTCCGTCTTTGCTCAAGCCATTCCAAGACTGGCACACAGGCACAAATGAATGCCCAAGAAGACAGCCAGTGTACCTGTCTTAACTATCCTGCCATTGTCTATCAACAACAAGGCATCGGCCTTCTCCAAAAACTCCGTCCTGTGGGTGCAAAGGATCCTGGTCTTGTGTTTGAGAACTCCAAGAATGCATTTCTGCATAAGATGATTGGCTACATCTGCATCAACAGCAGCCAGGGGATCATCAAGGAGGTAAAGCTCTTTCTCCTGAGAGGGAGAAAAAAGACAAGGATACAGCTGCTGGCCCTGCCGGAGCAGGCAGTGCTGTAGAGAAAAGTGCAAGTGCCTTTATGTGGCACACCGCCAGCACCTTCAGGCCAGCATGATAAGTTTAAGACATACTGCCAGAGTACACCATACAGCTGGGTGCTTCCAGCTTCTTTACATCTGACTTGGTACTGAGCACAATCTGCCACAGTATGACTGCTTTGCGATTTACCTGGTAAACGGCTCTGGCAAGGGCTATTCGAGCCTTCTGTCCCCCACTGAGTGTCACACCATTTTCACCCACCTCTGTCTGGTCACCTGCTGGTAAAATCTGAAACATTCAAGAAAATCCATTTAGAAGGGACAGGAAACTACTGGGGATCCAAAACCAGAACACTGGGGTCCCTCTCCTGCCTCTGGCAGTAATTCCTTAGGGTGACACCTTACCAAAAGTTAAACAATGCAACAGTCTATACACTGGTTCTGCAGACAACTGGCAAGCTTGGCATTTATGCAACCAAACTCTCTTACACTCCAGAATAGGGTGGCCACACCTAAACTATCCATTAGGAGCAACTTCTGGTCTGGTCTAACTCTGAAATTGCACCTGGGAATTTTCTGGGAGAGCAAGAGCTGTGCCTGCACCAAAATCATGCCAGGGCCCATCCAAACAGTTCAGGAGTAAAAACTACATAGTTTCAGTAGCTGGGAACAGTTTCCTCTTGGTTTGGTAGCATAGGCATAGTCTACGACTCAAATAAATATCTTGCCTTTACAGAGCATTCATAGCTCCTGCCAAAGCAAACAGGAGCTCCTAGCGCTTGGCACTTCAGAAAATCAGGCATCAGGTTATAAACTGGAAGGAGAAGGCTAGCTTCCTACCATATGTAACAGCCAGGTTTACTGGCTAATATAGCCATAAGCCTCAAACCTAGAATATGTGCATTACTGACGGGAGGACCATAGACTCAGCCCTTTCAGATCCCAGGGAAGTTCCTTCTGATCCAAAAAAGCATCAGCTGCTGATAGGTTCTGCCTGAAAAACCTGGCAGTCATCAGCTCTGCAAGAACATCTCCTTTCCCCAGGATCAAGACCTTTTGGCTCAGCAGCAGAAGAAACCATCCAAAGTGCTACCACAGTGACTTCACACCTTAAAGAACCGTGGGGACAGGTATGGTCTGGGATTGGTAATCAGAGTAACGCTGTGCGATTGGGACACTGGAAAAGCAGTCTATAGCCTGAAAGAATGAGAACTGCTCCCAGTGAGGCTCAGGCTGCATGCAAAAGCTGGCCAAGGTGGCCTACGCAGGTTTACAGTTTAGGCACTCACGTTCAGGTCCTCAGAGAGGGCACAGGCCTCCACCACCTCCTCATACAACCTGGCATCATATTCCCGCCCAAAAAGGATGTTCTCACGGACAGTGGTAAACTGTATCCAAGGCTCCTGTGTGGCCAGACCAAATCCTTGCTCCAGGTCACAAACATACAGTCGTCCACCTTGTCTGCAAGCACACCAGAAGTGGGTGGAAAGGCCAACAACTGTTGGCAGATCAAAATGGCCTACAAATAGGGACAGCACTGGATAGTCCCTGCCTGCCGTGGCAAGGAGGGACCAGGCAGAAAGGAGTCTTTAGGCTACTTACTTAATGAGCTCTCCAGTGATGGCTGCAAGCAGGGAGCTTTTGCCAGAGCCAACCTTCCCAACAACGCCCAGGAGCATCCCCTGCAAAGGGAAATGAAAAGGAGCAACCTGATGTGCTAATACGAGGTGGCTTGTTGAGATTTCTTGAGCCACACATAGCCTGTAAGAAAGCTGACTGCTGTCTTAAGCTAGGACTATCTCACAGGTTTAGCAGCAGAGCTGGGTAGTTGTTGGGTAAACCAGAATCCTGATATGGCAGGACACAAGTCTGCAAGGAGTGTTAACTCTGGAGCCCAGCTGTGTTCCCTGCCCAGTCCTCTCCTGCAGCAGTAGTGGAAAGCAGAGGGAGCTGGTTCATCTCTTGTCTGTAAGCCATGCCTGGATCTCCCCCAGCACCCTTCAGCTCTGAGAGATGTTATATGTGCCCTGTGCCTCTTGACCAAGAGAAGATTTTGATGCACGGCTCATAAAATCAAGAAAACATGAAAACATGCCATCCCTGCTCCATTATTTGGCTTGTCTAGTGCCCTTCTCTGTTACCTCCTGCATCCTTGCTCACCTTTCTCACTGACAGGTTCTCAATGTGCAGTTGCAGAGTGCCTGTGGATAAGGGCTGCCTGGTGCTTTCCTCCTCAGCTGGCACCCATGAGAAGGCTGCACATAGCATCTCCAAGGCAGTAGCAGTACCTGAAGGGCTATCTGCAAGAGAAAAGCAGCACATCATTGCACTACTATGAGAAGGCCAGAAAATGAAAGGCACCTGGCACCACAAATACTATCAGCTTTGTTCCTAAATGAATGAGACCATGGACAGGGCACCGCCGTGATGCCCTTGACCCAACCACAAAATGAGACGGTTGCCTACTGACTTGCCCTTAAACTTATACCTGCCACCTCCCTCCTCCAGCTCCCACCAGACACACATGGTGACCTGCTGGCTGTCAGGGAGATGCTGTAAGGATAATCTGGTTTTACTATTGTTGAAGGTAAAAGAATGACAGGGAGCTGGCAAAAGGCAAGGAAGGAGAGAAAGGGAGCTGAGATGGCTCAGGAGAGGGGCACCCACTCAAGCCCTTCTGCCAGGCAAAGCCAAGGGTGTTGATGGCTTCAGTGTCAGAGGAGCTTTGAACAGAACAGGGAGCAGCTTCTTCTAAAGGGACACTAACGGCAGGGCTGTTATGGGGACAAGTAATGGCCTACGGCTGGTAAAGAGGAATGTTATAGCCTTGTCTCCCATTTTCCACAGAAATGAAACGCCTTCATTCTGACTCTGACAACTGAATGTCTTGAATCATGGGGTGACAGCCAGCTGCCCTCCAGTACTGCCCCTGGACCTCACACCTCAGCTCTCTGCTCCAAATGCCCAGGGTCCCAAGCCCAGCAGCACCCTTCGTCATTACCTAGGGCATAATAAGCTTCCAGGTCCTGGTCCACAAGTTCAAGGAAACGCTGGATTCGATCCAGGGAAACTTTGGCTTCCAAGGTCCCATTCAACACCCATGGGAAGCTGTTGAGGGGGAGAATGAGCATCCCAACAAGGGCCAATGCTGTGAACACCTGCATGGGTAAGGAAACAGCCATGAGTTGGAGGAAGTACCTCCCTTGCATCTTGTATTCTCCAAACAGCTTCACCAGTGAGAGCCTGAAGAGCTGTGTGGAGACACAGGCTGGGTTCATTTCCCAGAGAAGATGCCTCAGGACTGCAGCCCCGCTGTAGATTGTCCTCTGCGTGAGACAAGGTTGGAGCTCTCCCTACTACCTACTCACCTTTGTGGCAGTGAGCTGGTGACCCAACAGGACATAGGTGATGAAGATGGCAATGGAGACAACAACAGGCAGTGCTGCCCACAGATACACGCACACAGCATCCAAGTACTTGATGGCTCGTAACTTCTGCAGCTCTTTAGCCCGGCAGGCATTTATCCTGGTGCTGAAGTGCTTCTCCCAGGCGTAAAACTTGATCACACGAATGCCGCATAGGAACTCTGTCATTAGCTGAGGCAAAGAGGAAAAGCACATAGAGCAACCGGTACCTGCCTAACATACCAAATGCCAGCTAGGCATCTGGGCTTGGGCCAGGTTTGCAGTTGCCTCCTGCTAAGGGCCAGGCTAGAGATACCAGGAACCATTTATTGGTAACAAAGACATAAACTCAAGTGGCAGCTACTGGGAACTTTGCTCTCAGTCATTCCACCAGCTTCCTCAGCCATCTGCTGTGTACAGCTCAGGAAAAGAGCCACTACTTCCCAGCTGAAGGATGTGCAACACAGGTGAAGGGATGTGTAGAAGTACTATCTCCAGCCTGGATGCCATTTACCTACATTGGCCTGACAGCGCCTTGAGATAATACCACCTGACTCTCAGGCCTGGTGGTGCCATGACACAGCTAGTCTGTATCCAGAGCCTGGCCGGCTCACATCCTACAGCTCAGATGTCCCTGCAGCATGCTGCCCTCTCATTCCTGCTCTCAGGTCAGCATGTGCAGAGCAAGCCAAGATGTGTCTGTGCCCAACATTAAAGTGAGAGTTCACTCAGCAAACCAGTCTTGCAGTAGTTGGAGAAGGTCCAGCATACCCCATACAACTAGATGCACCTTCTGTCAGGAAGAGAAATATTTTTAAAGCTCCCAACAGGTCTGCTATGGAGGTGACTTATGTTTCATGCTTCCAAAGCATGATAGAAATAGTGAGTGAAAATGCTGTCCCCTCACATTCAAGATACAAGGCTAAAAGGTGGGAATCAAATGTTTGACATGTGGCAAGGAGAGAGATAGCACTGCAAATATGCAGAAAGCAGTGGAAAAGATGACTGAGGGTGCCACACTGGAGTGATATAAAACCACTACATCTGTAATCATTGCCTCTGTCCAGACTGCCAGCCACCTCACCATTGATAACACTACTGGAGTAATAGGATAGAAGCATCTCTAGAGGAAGCAATCAGGACATCTACCTTAACTACTACACACAGAAAAGAAACCTGCAAGAGAACCTGAATTAGCCCAGGGGGCAAGACAAGCATAAGAGGTTCACTGTCTTGTAGATGGTGAAACTGCATCACCCTGAAACACTTTTGAACTGTGTGTATGTGTGTGTGTGTACACGCGTGCCCCCTCTGGCATTATTCCCAACAGCTGTGATTCAATTAAGCTGCTTGGGACCGTGGCAAGTGGCCAAAAAGCCAACATTCTAGGGACAAACAGGGAGAAAATATAGCAACAAACTCAGAGAGCCACCAGCTGCCCCTCACCTTGACCCGTGTGTCCTTGTGTTTCAGCATCTCCTTGTTGTTCATCATGATGCGGTTGGCTATGACCTTGTTGATGGGCACAAGCAGCAGTGCCAGGGCCAAGCCCCCAAGAAAGGCAACCCCCACTTGCTGGTAGAGGAGGTAGAGGGTAATGGCAAACTGGAAAGGCAGGCTCCACACCTCGTGGAAGCTGAGGCAGAAGTTGACCAATCTACTGGTGTCTGTGCTCATGAAGTTGACAATTTCCCCCACAGTGAAGCGGGTAAGGCTGGTGCTGCTGACACGCAGAGCTTTGCGATAGATGGCAGAGATGATCGCGGCCCGCACCATCAGCGTCACCTTGTTCACCTCGTAGCTGAACTGGTTCCGCAAGAGAGCGCCCAGGAAGGAGCCAGCAAAGAGCCCAAGGGCATAGAGCACCCCATGGCTCAGGGGCTCCTGCCGTGACTCCATGAAGTTCACCAGCAGGTTCAGAAGCAGAGGACCTGAGAAACCCAGCAGGTTGCCAGCCAGCTTCAGAAGTCCAAGGGAGTAGAAACGAAGTCCAAAGGCTGCATGAAGGACTGAGAAGAGTCGCACGGCCTCCTGTGCACAGTGTGAGCTGTCCAGGGCATCGCTACTCCCATCGCCTCCAGCAATGATTGGGCTAGTAAGAGACACTGTCTCCTCCTCTACTTGGTGCAGAGCTGCCTTCTTCTGCCAGCAAGAGTAGAACCGATCACAGACCCTGGCAGCCTGGAGCTGGCGAGGAAGCACATAGACATCCTGTGGCTGGTTCAGCTTCCACTGGTAGCCACGTTTCATAAGAGGGTTCATCCAAACATAAAAGAAGTGCGAGAGCCAGCTCTCACCATCTTCTGCCACTCTCTGCTGATCAGGCACTGGGATCCCTGGCTCTGAGATGACCTGGTCTTGATTCCAGGAGTGATTGACGGAGAGGAAGTCTTGCCTGCCAGTGGTGGGTAAGAGGTAGCCTATCACATAGACAAGCAGAGAGGCCTGCTGCAGACAGAGAATGGCGAACCTGGAGGAGGCAACAGGGTGGGTAGGGGACCAAGCTGTCCGGCTTTTGTAGTACCACACCAGCGTGATGATGAAGGAAGGTAGGGGTAAGAGAACAAGAAGAGCCAGGGCCACAGGTCCCCTGGTAGAGCCGTGAATGGACCTGAAGAGCATGAGAAGAGCGAGGCCGTGCGTGAGCCATGTCAGGGCAGCAGTGCCATTTGCCAGCACTTCCAGGTACACAGGGCCCAGCTCCTGCTGAGAAATGGTGGCTGGGATGATATCAGCAAGGAATAGGCCAGCAAGTACAAAGGAGGCGGCAATTCTGCATCCCCAGCCGGGCCTGCAAGGCACCGCGGAGCCAGATCTAGAGGTGGAAAGAGCAGAGAAAAAATTTACAGTTGAAATTCCATCACCTCTCTCTCAGTACTCTCCTTTCTTCCTCCCTTCTTCCTCCCTCTATTTGTTCACTCTTACTTAACCTCTTAGATTCACCTCCCTAGATTTGTAGCTTTTTCAGACTGTAGGCATTGCTAAACTAGATCAGGTCAATATATCTCAGTATCTGATCAATACCAGAGATTCAGATGCTACCAAAGAATAGCACTTATCTACAAAAATTTGTTTGCAAACTGTGATCTTTTGTGGTTGAATTAGACTCCAATCCTGGAGGATTAAAAAAAAAAGTATATTTAACCTCTTTAACACAAATTCTGGATGATCAAATTCTGTGTGTCACATCTCTGATCCTTGTTTTCTCTTGTCTTTGTGGTATTTTGTCTAGAAACATTATTTTTATCACTGTTGGTTTCAGTGATGCTGAGAATGTAAAGTCCATAATGTACTGCCCAACAAAATATTTCATTATCACTTGATTCATTATCATTTGTGACCTTTCAATATCAGTGAATGTTGCCATGTTTACGAATTTCAGAAGAGGGTAAACAGAAAAACAATTTTTGGTTTCTCTGAAGCCCTTATTACCTTATGTACATCTTCCGTGCCACCTTGGATTTATATTCTCTCCAGTTTTCCCAAACCCCATTCACTGAAATGATTTTCAATTATTTTCTGTGATTTTATGCTCACTACCCCTGCTATTCTTTTTGGATTCCTTTCTGCAATGGAGGGACCAGAGCGGTGCACAGTACTCTGAAATAGGACAGATGCTGACAAATATAATAGCACTATAATATTGTGTCCTTCTCTAATTACATATTCAGCACATTATAGGGAGATCTAATTTCTAGCCTTTCCACCCCACCTCCAGTCCTGCATAAAAATCAAGAGCTAGACAAGTTAGTTGTCATACCTTGGAGTGCCAAGGAAGCAGGCACTGACCACTGCCAGGATCACATGAGGAATCACATTTAACATCAGCTGATTAAAGCAATGGCCAACGCCGCCATGAACCCACACAGGGAGTGGATCTTCTGGGCTGGTCCCACACAAACCAGCCAGGATGTTCTCCATCCTTTGCTGGGAATTCGATGTGAGAGACAGGAGCTCCTAGGGTAGAAAAGAAAAAAAAGCATGAGGTACAAAATAAAAAAAGTAGAGCCCCAGCCCAAGGCGGACTGTGATAAGAAATGAACATAGGGCTAGAAGGAACTTCCTGGGTCACACATTCCAGGCCCTGCAATTGCACATTTGCTATCGTATCATCTACTTTACAAAATGATCAAGTTCCAGCTTAAAATAATGTTGTTTGTCCCCTTAAGTCACCCTGGGCCCTCAATGAATTTGAAGCTTTCTGCTGATTTCCAGGCTGATTTTTTCCCCATGGTCAGTTTATCCTTTGAAACTAACATCAGGAAGCACTTGCCTTTCTATAGATCCCTCTGAAAAATATTTTGAGCTGCTTAAACAATAATCTATCGATTTTATTTCCATCTTCAAAACAATTCCCACAACGGCACTCCTTAAGACAGTGTGTAACATTAAACACCCTCCAGATTGCAGGGGAGGATGCCGGCATCCGTCCAGAAAAGCAGGCGGCACCTCCAAGCTACCCAGGACAGGGGAACCAGCAGGACTCGGTCCTGGTGTGCTGAAGCACACCTGGGAAGCCCTCGGCTTTACAGCGATTTCTTTGTTCGCACCAGCAGGTGCTATCTCCAGCCTGGGACCGGCTGAGAGCCACAGGCTCGGCGCGGGGCCGAGCTAGGCACGCAAGAACGGGGCACTGCAGCACCGGAGCCGGGGAACCGGGCCCTGTCATGGCGGCCCTCCCGGCCTGCGCCGGTACAGCCCTCGGTGCGGGGAAGCTCTAGCTAAGGCCCAGCCTAGCGACCGCCTCGCTGGGCCCAGGGGCAAGCGGAGAGGCCGGCACCGTGGCCTGCAGCGGGCGCGGGACCCCCCGGCCGCTCCCACCGGGGCGACGCGCAGCGGCACCGCCACCCCCTCCCCTCGCTCCCGCCGCACGACGAACTTTGACCCCTGCCCCCCGCCGTACCTCGGTTCGCCCCGCCCCCGCGCTCACCGCAGGGGGAGGAGAGCGCGCAGGGCCGCCCCGTGCGCCCCCTGGCGGGCGGGCGGACGTGCTGCAGCCCTGGCACCGGGCGGACCGGGGCGGGTCCAGGCGGGCAGCGGGGGGGCCGGGGGGCCCGGGGCGGGGGACAGGGGCCGCAGGGATACGGTGTAGGGCCGGGGCCAAGTACCAGCCGGCGGGCAGCGAAACGAGAGCGCGACTCAAACCCGGCGATCTGGACCAGGGAGACCGCTCGGAGGCGGGAGCGCCAGGCCCCGGCAGAGGCCCAGGCCCCGGCCCCAGGCTGCCGGGAAAGGCGATGCGCAAGGGCCCTGCGCTTGGGAGCAGTTGTCATCTCTTCCCCAGCAGCTCCAGCTCAGCTGCCTTTCAAGTGCCGTGCCACTGCCAAATAGATGGCAAACCCAAGGGAGTTCAGGGATTCAGTCAAAAGCACGAGGCCAAGATAAGGGGGAGAAGCAAACGAGTTAAACGTGCAGCTCGTTCAGACTTTTATTTTGCAGTTAACAACAAACTAAAAAATCAGCCCCCAGTCATGAACAAATGTGATTTTCCCCAAAATTCCTCTAGTTCCTTCCTGGTGATCGTATTTATCCCACCCTTTCTTCTCCTATCATACGTGGCCCGCAGCACCTGGCACTCCATGAACGCTTTTATACCGTCACGCACCAGAGGCACCCTACAGCCTTGCAGTGTAACTCTGTCAACCAGCACAGGAATGTTTACACACCGCTGTGCTTCCAGAAGTCAGCATCAGCAGGTACAGCCCAGGCAGTACTTTCATGGGTATAAATGTCCTTTTATGTGTACAGCATTCTTTGCTCGTAGCAGATACTACTACAAGAGCACTTTACCAACAACAGATCAGTAGACCCAAAGCGGCAGAGCTCTCCTAGTGCAGTAATAGCCATATAAAGCGAGATCATCATGTTAACCTAATACAATCATCTGAATAACACAAGCTAAACAAATCCACTCAGTTTTACCTGTATTGTGCTCAGTGACTATGTTTGTCCAGAGCATAAACACACACACATGCAAGCAGCATCCCCAAATATGACACCCAGTTTTTACAAGAGCACATTGCATTGGGGGGGGGGGGGCAAGTAAATGCTCAACTTTCCAGCTGAGACAAAACAAACCCAAGATGACATCCAGGCTCATCCCCTCCAGGCTGTTACACAATAACAGGAGTGTGCAGTAAACATCACCACACTGCCTGGCAATTTTAGCTGCTACTGGTGATTTTATAGCAGATGCTCTGGACACTTCACTTTCCCAAACCCTCCCTCAGTACTGTCTCTTGCCAGGGAAAAATCAGCCTATCCCTGTTAAATTCATCACGGGTGGCAAACTTTACTTTCAACACGCAGCTCATCAGAGATACAATAAAGCATTCTCTGAGCTTAGAAGTGTTATCAGTGGGGTGCTGAGGAAGGAAAATATCAGTAACATTCCTGTCTGAGAAAATGGAGCGATCCGGCTGAGGGAGTGTGAAACAGCAGAGATAAGAGCAAGAGCTTAGAGGCCACAATACCCTCTAATCATAGTTTCCTTGAAAGGAGCAGGAGGAGTGCGGTTTTTGTAAACCTATATATATATCTCCTTGTTTAATTGTTGTATCTGAGGATTCTGATTTCTCACAGCCCTGAAAGTAATGTTTGCCTTTGTGTCAGAGTTGCAAGGCTGCCTTTTCACCACCAAGCTAGGTACCGATACTGTACACTGCGTGTCTTTGGCCAGCCTGCTCTTTCTCCCACAGGTCATCCAAAGGTTTCTAGAATAAACATTCTTGTAGAGGCCTTGATATAAGTTTTATGTCCTCTCTGCTCATGGAAGCTTCCCTTCAAAAAAATACTGTGAAAGCAGCAGACTCTCAAGACAGCAAAGAGTGGATGTGTGAGGCTGGAGCATGAGCTGCACACAAGTGAAACTTTCAGATTTTGTGGCTCTGATGTCTTATTTATTTTCAAATGAAAAAAAAAAAACACCCCACACCCAAACAAAAACCCCCAACCAAGTAACCACCCCCCCGACTTAATAAGATACCAGAGAAGTTCTCAGATACCAGGACAAAAACCATCCTCTCTCTGTCTCGAGCTAACCACTCTGAGAGCTTTTCCATTTTAGCCACACTGTGTTCTAACGTTCTCCTTTTTCACGTGCTGCATTCTGCTTGCTCATCTCTCCTCACCTCTTAATGTTCAAAAACATGAACTTTTCCACTTCACTGAAAGATGGACAGCTTTCAGATGTCACAGCCCCCTTTTTGCTCCAGACAGCATTATCTACACTCATATGGGAAAACAAACATAAAGGGTATTAAGAAAAAAAAGGAACCCTTGGAGAATACCAGTTCACCCTAACTGATCTGAAATCACTGGTGCCTGTTCTGCATAAGTACGTTTAAATAGGAGCATGGCAAGAATCTAAATAGACATTCCTCCTTTTCGTGCTTCCTTTTGGCTATTTCCCCTCTTCCTGAATATTGCTGCCTGTGACATGTACTGCTATGTATTTGACTGATTTAAGATGTGCGCCATGGGGAGTACAGGCTTGTGAGTATATTACTTACAAAGTACCCTGCGCACTATAAATAATCATACACCTGACATTTATAAAAAAATCAGAGCATTCAAAACTGAAGAAAAAAACCCAACATCAAGTTTAATTTAATCCACCCCCCACAGACCAATGCAGGCTAGATTCTATTCATTGTCTATTATCCAGAGTTTTTTAATGCTCTAGATTGCTATACCCACAGCAAGGAAGAGCTATCTGGCAAAGGGAGACTGCCCCCCATCCTTCTCTTACGAGTTCATTTTGTAACAGACTATTTAATACCCTTCCCAGGACTTGGAGTCAGGGAATGAGTGTAGGCTGCATGCCCATTCCACTTCCCAGCTAAAAGTAAATATTGAGCTGAAACAGAAGCCAGCCTAGACAAGCCTTAAATTCAGAAGTATCAACCTTGTAATTATAGATGTAAAATCTCTGAAAGCAATTGTCTGTTTGGATGTGTTTGCTGCGCTCCCAGCCAGGGCTCTGCTATCAACTGAACCATCCTCAAATTCCATGACATCACAACCAAGGAAGACTTGATTTACTTGGCTCAGTCCAAAATTTTTCATGAATGGGCTGCTTTGCCTGGACCTGAAGACACGACATACGTATTTTGCCCTGTTTTCCAGGGGAAAAATTAATGCAGAAGACAGAGGAATATCTTCCACCGCACCTTCTCACAAGAACACTCATTTTGTCATAAAACCACAGAAGTTGTCTTTGTTCTTACTAGTAGCCTAGCCATTTAAGACTAGATGGAGTGCTGCACGATTGTCTCGTGCCCATGGATCTAGTCTTGACTCAGATGTAATACAGTAAAAAAAAATTATAATTTTTTATAATTTGCTTTTTAACCTAACAGTCCAACCTGAATTAACTTAAATTCCGATTTCTGTTTACTTGTTCACACTGAGCTGCTGCTTACTTTTCTCACTCTGTTCTTTTCTTTCTTAATGTCATTTGCTCCCGTGACTTTCTTATTGAGGTCTAATGAGAATTCAGAGACACCTTATTACCCCAACATTGCCCTCAGCATCCAGTTACCTAAAATCTCTCCAAGCAGCAGCTAATTGCAAGTTCAAAGATGAGCTTTGGAATTCCAAAGAGGAGTTTGGGAGCTGAACTTGTAGCAGAGCAGACTGACTGGCACCTCTTTGTCCAGTGAGACTCTGGATCACCAGTTGCCGGAGTATTACAAAAACCTCTGCAAAGCATGTTAGGACCTCGCTTGAATTTTTCCATCCCTGAGACAAACTGTAGTGCTTCCTCTTGCAAAGATGTGAAAACTCTCAATTTGCTCTGCACCATTGGGCCCAAATTTGAGTACTGATTTTAAGAATAATTTAACTGAACTCCACTATAGGTGCTCAGTCCCTTTAAAAACTTAACTCAGTAAGGCATGTGATTGAAAGATGACACTACAGGTAGTACAGAATGAGTTTATAAATTGTAATTGTAAAGCATGCTCACTAAGATGACAGGGTGCTACAAAATGCTAATGAGCACTAATAGTCAAGTATTTTTCTCCAACAAATGGAATTCTTCTCTTCTGAACTCTTTTACCACCACAACACACAGGCAGTTTGCTTTCTCTTTACCATTCCTCCCTTGAACAGTTTACTTACTGGCGTGCAGACAGACATTTTAATGAACTTTCCAATTAGTTACTGGTATCTGGATTCCTTCACCTTCCAAATGTCACTGAAATCCATCACCAGAAACCACCAGGACATCTGCTGTAGACCTCCTTTGGATACAAGGCAAAAAGAAGTTAGAAAATATTTTCATGTTCTGGCATTTTGCAAAGCTTTATGCATATAATAGCTAAACTTTATATAAACCTCTGACAGAAAAAAAAAAAAAGAATTTGCTGGGTTTCTTGGGTTTGTGGCTTTTTACTCTTAACTGTTTTGAAACCAAACTGTGGTTTAAAATCATTTTTCTGGTGTAAAGAAAGCAACAGCATAGAAGAGATGTCCAAAACGAAACAAGTCCATTTTCTCCCTCTTGCTAGGCTGTTTTTATTTCAGTTGGTAAAACTGAGCACTTGACACAGATGCCCGACACTAATGCATGAAAACATGTGTTTCCTTTTAATGAAGAAACAGAATGCATGTGGGATAATAGTATATTCCTTATAGTGATAAGCTACTTGGATGTGATCTACAAAACTAGAGGGGAAATTCCTACATACACCTCAGTTTTGTAGTTATCATAAAGCACAGCTCTGTGCCTCTCCAAGCGTCACCATTTGCTGCTTAGGCTAGTTGGTTGGAACAGGTTGAGTATCCATTGTCTCTACCATCGTTGCGTTTTGCTCCCACCAGAAGCAGATCCGCAGTCTGCTGGGCATCTTCAAAGATAAAGTTCTTATCCCAGGATACTTATAATTGAATTAAGGTCAATGATAAATATTATCAACCTTAGGAGAGAAGGGGGAGGAGTGGACAATGGTAACGGAAAATAAGATAGTTTTTATATAGCTTGTGCTTATTTTGATGATTGGCATAACCGAGCGCATTTCCTGAGCCTGTGTAGTGGTGCAATCACCCAGAAAATGTCAAGGTAGGGCAGTTAGTTTTAATACACAATTGTACCCAACCACTCCCAGCAGAAATACCTTATTATAGCGTCAGACGGACCCCCACCCATCAGCCTGCTGCTCTTTGTTGCCACTAAGTAGTATGCTTCAAATGGTGTTATGTTCTAGCAAATACCTTCCCAAAAAACACAGGGAAAAATTTCATCCAACTCTGCAAAAATTGACTGGGTCTTCAAACACAAGCCCTCACACACCATCTAGCTAATAATAAAATATCAATCTAATGCATGAAACTTCTCCCAGTTTCTGAACAAGATATAAAGGCTCAGGAGTTTGGGAAATGGAGAATTTTATCAGAACCTTCATTCCTCTGCACTCATTTCTTTCTACTGCTAGCCCATTTCAGTTAATTGAAAACACTCTTCCTCCTCCTCACCGGAGACAGCCCCCAGCATAAAATAATAGCAACGTTTCATGCTTCACTTCCGAGAATCGAAACCGTCATACTCACTTGCCTGCACTAAGCATGGTCGGTAGCGGGTGCTCAGGTGAGGAGAGGGAGGAGGCGGGCAGCGATTCCTCCCATCGTGTCATCCCAGCTCCTAGCAGCCACAGCAAGATTTGTACAGAAATTTTCTGAGCTGGAGGCTCAGGCTCACCGAGCAGCCAAGGATTGCACTTGAACACACTTCTGCTTAATGACAACACTCATACCGACAAGCTCCACAGCACAGCGTGGGGAAAAAAAAAAAACAAAAAACCAAAGCCTTTTGGTTTTGGCTTTGACCTACAGGCTGCTGTCACCGCAGGCACACCAAGCTGCGCCAAGGCCCGGCCGAAGCCCACTGCCTCACAGTCCGTCTCCTCGGCGTCTCCCCTCAGCCTCCGTGAGGGGCAAGGCCCCCACAACCTCCCCGGCTGCCCAAGCGAAGCTCGCTCGCTCGCTCCCTCCCCACCGCCTCCGCCCCCCGCCCGCTCGACCTCCCGCTGAGGGGGGAGGCGCAGCGGGAAGCCCCAGAGGAGAGGCAAACAGGATAGAGCAGCCGCCTGCGCGCACCGGAGCGTGTCTCCCTCACGGCCGCCGAGGACCAGGAGCGGGGAGGGGGAAGCGGCATCCTGCACCGCCGAGCACGACGGCAGCAGCACACGCCTCCCACCGACCTGCAGCCCGCCCTACCACACGTGACCGGGGCCCGGCGGCCGCCATTTTGTGCGGGCGTCCCCAGGCAACGCCTCCCCGCCCCCTCCCCGGCCCGGGCTCACCCCGCCCCGCCCCCCCCGCCGGGTCCGGGGCTGCCTGGCCCGGGAGCGCGCGCAGGGCGGC
>VYZW01036064.1:150811-163322 GCA_013401315.1 Balaeniceps rex
TCAGCCACCTTCTGTTTCTTATGAACCTACCTAGTCCTGACTGAAAGAAATGTTGTTTATGGATAGTGCAAAGCTTCAACTTCCTCATTTATTGGGACAAATCATCTACTTTCCTGATTTTTGAGAATAGTCCAGAAGAAAGTGTAGCTTCAGTAAAATTTATTACTTTGACTTTAAAAACGCGGCAGAAGAGAAGTGAATGTGTTCAATCAGTCTCATACATGATAAAATAAGTGTTAAAATTCTTAGGGTCCCTCGATTGGAATTGGAAAGAAACATAGTTAATGAAGAGACATCTTTTATGTTAAAAATACTGCTGTGAACAGTGAAGTATAAATATTAGATACTGTTTGGAAATTTGTGCCGTCAGTAGGAGAACAGGTATAATCTGGCAAAAGAAGTAAAATCAGAAGACTTTGTGCAAATAAAATTGTTTTCTTTGTCTTGAGTTGCAAAGTTAAAGATGGCATAGTTTCTGTCCCAGAGCATACAATTGCAGTTTCAGGTCAGGGATAAGCATCCAGCACAAAAAAAGCACTATAATTTCCATTTTTGNCTTTTCTCCAGTGAGGTTTTATATTTAACCTGTTTTGTGTTTATGATGCATGGTTAGAAGTAACATCAGGTACAGTGGAGTTTATTTTAACATAAGTGAAAATGACAAAGAACTTTCACTTTATCTCTGTTACAGGACCCATAGATGTAAAAAAATGGTCAGAATAGACTCTTGAGAAGGTATAAAAGTGACAGATGAATCAGAATGAGAATAAGAGAGACTGTGTAGACCTCAGTTTTTAAGTGACTTCCCATGTATTTGTAGTGTAGGTATGCAAGAACTCCATGTGGTTACATTTACTTTTTTTTTTTTCTTTTTTGTCCAGTCTGTTTGTGCTGGCTGCGCTTGTCTGAGGGGTGCCTGCTGTCCAGAAGCTTAAAGTGTGTGACAACCTGGTCACCCCTTAGCTTTTCCTAAATCTTCTTAGGTACTGCTTCTGACTTCCAAATTTCTTCACTGTTTAACCATTTTGGTTGTTNTTTTTTTTTTTTCTTTTTTGTCCAGTCTGTTTGTGCTGGCTGCGCTTGTCTGAGTGGTGCCTGCTGTCCAGAAGCTTAAAGTGTGTGACAACCTGGTCACCCCTTAGCTTTTCCTAAATCTTCTTAGGTACTGCTTCTGACTTCCAAATTTCTTCACTGTTTAACCATTTTGGTTGTTTTTAAAAGACACCTTGTATTCAGTTAAGGACATTATTTATCATGTATTTTTTTTAGTCGTGTATTTTTTTTCCCCTCTGAGAGGCTGCCCTGGTACTGGGACACTGCCTTTATATCTATCACCGGGCTTTAAAGTAGCCCTTACTGTGAATCATCATTGGGTTTAATACTGGGCATATCACATTCTTATTTGGCATGTGGTATGTTCTCTTTCTCATTTAAAAAAAAAAATTAAAAATAGAGTGTTTTCTGAAAATGTCTCTTCAAATTTTGAAGTAATCAGAGCAAATCTGAATTTAGTAATTCTCAGCTATTTTTGCTAACTATTCTACTTAGAGATTTCAAGCAATCACTTTTACAAATTATTCTCTCTAATTTGCAGGGCCTTGGTATGGTAGAGAGGTTCATTAGACTGTAAAGGAAATAAAGTACCAAAGGATGGGTTTCAAGGATGCTTTTGGATTCTCCTGCAGCAGTGGATTTTCAGGATGCTCCCGGAGAATTTCTCAGGGTGTGTGTCCATGCGCAGGTCCATCCTAAAACATCTGTAAGAACTTGCCCTGAGTTTCTAGGACAGCTGGCCTCCTGCACATGTCTAAGTAAGCGTACTGAGTGCTTCTGGCCTGTGACTTCAAGGTCACCTAAGCAGTTTCAGTCTTCTACTTCAACAGATTAGTATTTTTTTGTCTTCTAGAATCTCAGTCTGTCCAAGTGAAGAATATATCTTATCACTCTCCCTGTCTTCCATCTCTCTCTCTGTCAGTATTTTTAAGACACTCTACTACTATCTGAGCTGGCATAAGCTATACAGAGCATCCCACCAATTCTTTCATCTGAGGTTAATCCAAAAGATTAGACCATATCACTGCAGAGACTTGGTCTGTGTTAAGCTGTGCTCTGAACTAGCATTTTTTTGGCATAATATCAAGAGTGACAGTTGGCTTGGATATGCACAGCTCATCTGACTTCCTATCCAAAGACTGTGTGTTAAGGTGGAGTCCTGTTGGTTGCTGACAGCAGAATACCTTTATTTATTTCTCTTTCTGTGCATGTGAATAAATATGCCAGAAAGTAAACTTACCTTACGCTAGTTGTAGTTCTCTGAGGCATCATGTTTATGTAGTCTGTGGTCTGTTCTTCTCTGAAACTGCAAATTCTAGTAATTCATGGATTCTGTGTTGGTGAAGGAATTGGGATGGTCACAGTGGTACCACCTTGTTTCCTCTCTCAGGGATGCAATAGCCTGTAGTGGACATTGCTGGCTAAAAGCACCCAAACCAGTTAAGAGGGACATATCTCTGTTGGACTGTATTTACAGAAAACATATTTCAAAGAATCACAGTTTCTGTAAGGCAAGTAATTCTTTTCCTTACACCTGTATTTAATCTTTGGGTTTTAAATTTGCATCTTAGCTGTTCAGAGGGTATTTGGAACATCTTTCTAGCTGTAAATACAATAGGTTTGCTGTTCCTTTCTTTGCAAAGTATGATTAAATATTCCTTCTGTTTTGTCACTGCAGTCAGAGCATTTGAATTGTAGGTGACACCTGGCAAGCATGCATGCAAATTATTTGCACAAAAATCAGCTGAAGGTATATGGTGAAATACATCTGTTACTCCACCAGGTGTGTTCATGCAGCTTGTGTAGGTTTAGCAGGCTCTCGGAAAAGGTGACACTGGGGATAGACATACATTTATGCAGGCTGTGAACAGGAACATTTATGTATGAAATTTAATTCTAGCTACTGTTTAGATATTTTCATGGTTTTGGAGGGGATGGATGTGTGTAGTTTGCTGGAAACTGGAAAAATACCATCTAATACTGTGGGTACTGGTGTATGCTGTATTTGCTTTATGTGTTATGAGATAAAGTGAAGTTTTGTGTTGGTTTTGTTCTTAAATATGCATGTGTAAACTATGAAAATACTCAAGAAAAAGACCTTGTCTGTTTATGTCTCTTATTCTTTAGTCTGGTGACTTTAAAAACTGGGGGTGTAATTTATCTGCACATTTTTTTGAATATGTCATCTGGCTTGACTTGATTTGTCCCTTCTCAGATCTATGGAGGGACTTTTCTGAGTAGGAGGAGGTGATTTTTGAGGATTCAGGCAATTATATATAGTTTATCTCAAGTCGATGTCTTGATCACTCAGGAAAGACATTTCTCTAGGTTTTCTGTCCCATTGATTTCACTTAAGGAGCACATTTGCTTCCCACTCTTGGAGTATCTTGCTAGATTTTTTAAATGCCTGTAAGTAAAAACAGCAGCTGGTAATTTTAAAGTGGTTTGGTTTGTTTCTGTCTGATCTAAAGAACAGTCCCAGAAAAGTTTTTAGGGGTGGGGAAAAAGGCCTTAGTTAAAACAGTACTCCTAATTGGAAGTGTGTGTGTTATTCTGGTGGTGTGCCAGTTGCATGTCCACTGTGTGTAATAATGCAGGAGCTGGCAATAAGGAATGATACTATTACATTTGATATCCCTGGTTCCTAGATATCTTATCAAAAACTGTGCTTCTTTTTGGGTATAGCGGTTCATGTGATTAGTGACAGTCCTGTCTACAGATCTGTTGCAACAGAAAATGTTGCTAGAATTTGTGGTCCTTGTCCACAGCTGAAGATAAAAAGAGGATCTGGTTGCATTTGCCAGTGTGAAACTGAGTTATACCTTGAATAATTCATATGAAATGTGACCTTGGCGTCTTGCTGGGAGAGGTGAGGAAAGGGATTGTGGTCTGAAACATGATAGTAAGGTTTTTAAAAAACACGTAGTCTTTCTCCTTCACAGAAATAAATCCATCCTATCAATTTTTCAAGGCTCTCCTTCTGCAGTATGAGTTAAATTGTTCATGTCACTGTGTTTGCAGGTGACTTCCTGGGAGGGATGTATAGTACCATTAAAAATAAGTCTCCCTCTCTCTCCTGCCCTTTAAGTACATAAAATGTTGCTTCTGTTTAGTGATGGAGATGTTATTCTGAAACTGATTTGGAAATTTCTTACTCTTGAGTAGGAGTAAGACTTAGTTTGCTCTGACTCAAGTAATTACATTTATTCTGTGCTTCTCTTACACAGGGATGATATAGCTGATGGTCCAATATTCACTAGAGGCCTCTCATGTCCTCGAGGCCTTGAGAGATACCCATCGCATGAAGATCAACCTTCAAGTCCCTTCATCATGAGACATGATGAAGACTACCGCAACCGAGATGTTTTCCTCCATCGTTCAGATTATAGTCCGCATTATGGTCGTCGAGAAGAGCTGCCTCGTGGATCTGACAGAGATGGTGACAAACTCAGGAAATCCTCCTACCCATCGAGGCCAGAAGAGAGGGGACGAGAAATAAAGCGTCCACGGTATGAAAAGGATGACAAGATGCATGGTGTGAGTGGAGAGCATCAGGGTTTCTCATCAGGAACACGAAACTATCGCAGACGAAGCCGCAGCCGCAGTAGAAGCCCGAGCCCATCATACCTGAATGAAGAATTCCGAGAGCTTGACCGTGCAAGGAGGAAAAGAGAAGAAGAAGAGCGTAGTAGAAACTTGAATCATGATGTTTCAGGCAGTGGTTATGTGATCCCCGGCTTGACTAACACACTGCAGACTTCTGAGCCTCGGTATACGTATAGGCCTGAGGAAATCCCATCTATGCCCAAAAAATCTATTTTGAAGAAAAGAGTGGAGATGGAAGTAGAGTCTCCTATTCAGGTTTGATCTCTGTCTGTCTGTATGTTTCTACTTTCCAAAACAGTCATTTCATGACACAGAACGTTAGTATGATTTCCAAAATAGAAAAGCCAAATCTTTACGTTTTCCTGTCCTTGAGAGGACAGGTATCTTTTTGCAGGTCTATACAAGTTAGGATTGCAACTTTAAATGGTGGAGGCATTTAATCAAGAATCATATATATGTAAAATCTGAGGCAGAATAAAATGTCCTTGTTGAAATTCAGCCCAGGATGCTGAGATCTGGGCCAGCTTTTATAGAAAAGCTGAGTCTTTTTGTACCACAGGCAGTCAGGACATTGATCGAAGCTCTCTGTCTGTCACAGTGCCTCTTTCTTGTTTCTTTATAGACTTAGAGAACTGCCTGATGCATCCTCAGTACCTCTGGCTGAAAACATCTTCGAGTTTCGTTATTTTTTTCCCTTTGGACTGTAGGCTGGGATCAACCCTACTTAATTTGTACCCAAGCTATACCAATTGAGTCTCAAAATTAGAGCAATGGAAAGATAAGCAGTTGCGAACACTGTGATAAATTGACTTTTCTCATGTTTTAGGGCATCACTTTTGAGCTGCCTGTTGTAGTGATCAGTGTTGGTTTGACAGAGACATGTTTATCTCAGGAGGTGCTCCAATACTGAGGATCCCATTCTGTACCTATTTTTTGAAATCCTATTTAACATGGCATTAATTATGTATATATGAAGAAGTGACTGGGAATAACCCCAGTGCAGTTGTTTTTACCTGTCTTAAGGTGTTGAAATCCTATTTGTCTGTGATTAAACTCAAAGCGTAGCCAAAATTATGTTATGGGGTTTCAATTTAAAAGTTTCAGTTCCTATGCTTGCAAAAAGTTAATGAAATATAATTGTGACTTTGTGTATTCTCTAAGTGTTCATTGCTGGACATGACATTCCAGAATCATTAGGCAACTTGTTTTGTAATCTTCTGTGTTCTCTTTCAACTGTATATTGTCTTTTCTAATTCTTTTCTTCAGCTGTGAACTCAAGGAGAAATTAACATGTTCCTTTGTTTGTTCTGTGAGGTGCATAGTCGCCTCAGAAGGTGCTGTAGTAAATAGTAACTTCTCTTTCTTTCAGCCTGAGGGCTTTTCAAGCAGTCCAGCTCCCAGCAAGGATCTTCCTCTTCTTTCTAGTCATTCATCTTTGCCCCAGAGCAACGACACAGCTCCTTTTGCCTCTGAAGTGGAGAACTTTCTCAAACGGTTTAACAAAGACTCTGTTGTAGTAGAGTCTGCAAACAAGGAGTTGCGTGACGGTTTATATGAGTGGAGCCCGCTTTCTGGGGCTCCCAAAGATGCTTTCACATTTGAAGAGAAGTTTGGAAGCTTCTTAAGTCACAAGGAAAAGGTAGAACCCAAGTCAGAGCCTGCTGATCGCCATACTGACTTCCTGCTGCCTCACGAGAGGGCCAGTCAGGATGGCAGTGGTTTCTCCCGAATTCTGGGCATGATGGCTGATTCTGTCAGTGCGCAGGAGAAGAGGAGGCGTAGTTTTCCTGACATTGAGGATGAAGAGAAATTTCTTTATGGTGACGAGGATGAAGATACCAAAACTGAATCTCTCCCCATTCAGAAGCCCCCAGTGAGTTGTGGCAATGAGATAATAAGCCAGAAAGTGAGCCCACCTCCTTCTCCTGCTCCCGCTGTCAAGCTGGATCCTTTAGAAGAGTCTAATGCTGAGTATGCAAAGATCCATGACTTACTCAAAACCATTGGACTTGACATTGGTGTTGCTGAAATTGGAAAACTGGCTGTTCGTACCCAGGAACGCCTTCATGGCAAAAAGTTGGCATCTCGTTCTCCTGACCGTCGCTCCTCAGATCCTCGCAGACTGGACCCCTGGGACTTGCGTCGTAGCCGGAGTGACACTCGTTCTCCTGAGTCAGGCCAGCAGCGCTCAGCATCACCTTCAGTCTCTTTCCAGCAGTCTAAAGATGCTTCCTCTCTTCAGAAATCAGAATATACTAAGAACAAGCCAGTGGGACAGGATATACCTCCATGTGCACCAGAACAGCCTCTTCCTTCTGTCTCTCTCATTCCCTCAGTTCCACCAGCTCCTGCTAGTTTGCCACCTACACCTACTTCTGTTTCCCAATACCAAATTCCCAACTATTCCCAGTTCACTGCCACTCAAATGCCCCAAAACTATCCACCTCCCACAATGGCTCCTCCAGGATACGATGCATATGGGCACTATATGGCGTATGCAGCCCCTGGCTGGCCCATGTACCCCCCTGCCCAGCAGCCTAATCCTACACTGCCAGAAGCTCATGGTCTTCTTACTATGGCCATGTCAGCGAACCCCACACGTCCCAACCTCCGGGTGATTGAGACAGTCTCTATGGGAAAGGATGTCCCTGATTTAAAAAGAGATGGTTCTGTGCTTGTTCATGTCCCTACCACTCCTGCTCATTCCAAAGTGCCCCTTCGTCTGTCTTCACACCCTCTCAAAAATACCACAGAAAAGATGTCGGATGAAAAAAATCGGGCAGCTCAAAAGCAGAAGGTATGTAATCTATTCTGATACATCAAAATATGTTGGACTGTTTGATTGCTGGGGTAGAAGCTTTTCCTCTTCAGATGTGCCTTTTTTTTTTTCCCTGAGTGGCTCCAGTTTAAAAGCAGTTGGACTAAATTTGCTTTTGTTAAAGCTTTCTATGCATTTTTCTGAATTACTCTGTGACAATTTTAAAAAATGTGTTTAAAATTCCCCAGAGTTGTACGCCTGTAGGTTATGGCTGAACAGATGAAATCAAGCACAAAGTTGAAGTTCTTGGGGCCAGCCAAAATCTTACAGAAAAAACACATGGTGGCCACAGCTTGGCTTTATTCCACTGAGCTTTAGATATTGAAATACCTGAAGTTATCTAGATATATAAATGCCTGAAGGGATGGTATAAAGATGGAGCTGGGCTTTTTTCAGTGGTGTCCAGTGGTGGGACAAGAGGCAATGGGCACAAACTGAAACACAGGAGGCTCCATCTGAACATGGTACCTGGTACAATAATATCATGGTTATACCTGTATTAGACATTCTTAAATACATACTAAAGGATGTCGTCATTCACAGTTGCATACAATTTTCCCTCTACGTTTGTATTAATTATCTCTTATAAGAATCACAAAATCAGAAGAACTTAAGGGAAACTGTTCTTTACTTGGTGCATCTGACACCAGTTTAGGTTATGGGTGTTAATGTTTTCCTCTTCTAGTTACCTTGGTTTGTATGATAATTAGAGAGGAGTGGGGAAGATCATACTTTAAAGCAGGAAACTGTAGTTATATAACTGTCAAAGGACTGGAAGATTCCTGAAAGTTGTTCGGGTTTTCAAACTGGTGTCCACTCAATCTTTGTTGTTAAAATAAGGGCATAGAACCATAGAATGATTTGGGTTGGAAGGGACCTTTAAAAATCATCTAGTTCCAACCCCTCTGCCATGGGCAGGGACATCTTTCACTAGATCAGGTTGCTCAAAGCCCAGTCCAACCTGGCCTTGAACACTGCCAGGGATGGGGCATCCACAGTTTCTCTGGGCAACCTGTTCCAATATCTCACCACCCTCATTGTAAAAAATGTCTTCCTTATGTCCAGTTTAAATCTACCCTTGTTTAGTTGAAAACCGTTGCCCCTTGTCCTGTCACTACAGGCCCTGGTAAAAAGTCTCTCTCTCTTTCTTATAAGCCCTCTGAAAAGGGGCTTTGAAAGGCCGCAGTAAGGTCTCCCTGGAGCCTTCTCTTCTCCAGGCTGAGCAACTCCAACTCTCTCAGTCTTTCTTCATAGGAGAGGTGTCCCAGTCCTCTAACCATTTTCATGGCCCCAACAGGTCCATGTCTTTCTTGTGCTGGGGGCTCCAGAGCTGGATGTAGTACTCCAGGTGGGGTCTCATGAGAACAGAGTAGATATGGAGAATCACCTTCCTTGACCTGCTGCCCATGGTTTTTGTGCAGTCCAGGTTACAGTTTGCTTTCTGAGCTGCAAGCACGCGTTGCCAGCTCATAAATAATTTTTCATCTACATATGCATATCTGCATCAGAGCCATTCTTTCAGTGTAGCTGTGCTAATGATACATTGTGTTGGTAGATCTGCTAGTAGAAGAGCAGCACATGGCAGAGGCTGGAAGCTTTTTGCCTGCTCAGTGATATCACGCTCCTCAGAACAAATCAGAGCATGGAAAGATGGACCACTGAATCCAAGAGAGGCTCAAAAGAAGTCACCTTAAATTTTTGGTCTGAGATAATCTCTCTGCTTTTTGCTTAAAGTGACTTAAAGAGGAATACTTACACAAAGTGCTACATCAGCAGATAAGTAAGCTTTCACTGCTTGCAGGAATAATTTCTTCAGCTGACATGATTGAAATTTGTCGTTAATGAAACTTGGCACTTCTGGAAGAGCTCTGTTGGCTGAAGGTGTGTGGTTTTCTCCTGCCGTGACATACCCTGGTAGCTCACCTATGCATCTTGGCAGAACTTCTAGGGCTTTATCTGCACTACAGACATCTTTGGCTTGGGCTTAGTCCACTGTTTTTTTTTCTGGGATGACTTGGAGTATAAAAACTTGAATGCTCCAGTTGATGCTCCTATGCTGGCAGAAAACCCAGAATGAGAGAATGGTGTTTTGGTGATTAAAAAAACCTCCACAAACCCCCCCAAAACTTGTGGCATTTAAGACATGGCCTAACTGTGTTGGTAGAACTCCTTCCAGGGCTTACTCCAGGCAGGATCTAGGGATCCTGCCAACATTTACATTGCCATAGTAGTAGTGATTCTCTAGGGAAGACAAGGCCTTGGGTCAGTTGTTGTTTGCTCAAGGGAAGAGTCATTAGTAAGCTTTAAGAGCATTGTGAAGGTAAAAATTTGGGATTTGTCTCCTGAAAAATGAAGCTGGGAAGGAAATTGAAAGAACTTTTCAGGTTTCATTTCAGCATAGTGCCTGGTTTCCTTCTGTGAGAATCAATGAAAACCAGTGACAAGCGGATTTGTGAGCTCCTCATGCCAGAGTTTACCTTATTGAGCAAGAAACAAACTTCATCCAGGAGTTTCATTTCAGACAGTTATGCCTGCAGAATATATTTGGTGATACATTTATGATCAGATTGAAGCAGAACCCTAAATAATAGCTAAAATTGGCCAGAGTCAAAGCAGGAGGCAAAGTGAAGGGCTGTGAAGACTTTTGTCACTGATGGAACATGCTAGCTGTAGAGATACTGCATGAGTTTTGAAGAGCCATTTAGGGTTGATCCTGCTCACCCCTGTAGAAGATAGTCAGCTGAGCCTAAGTGCCTTGGGAAATGGTGCAACAAACAAAGCAGCTTTGGGGAATACACTGCCCAAAAGAAAAAAATCGCCTTCATATAGGGTTGAAGCGTGAGCACATGATATAGTTACCTGNGATGGGGCATCCACAGTTTCTCTGGGCAACCTGTTCCAATATCTCACCACCCTCATTGTAAAAAATGTCTTCCTTATGTCCAGTTTAAATCTACCCTTGTTTAGTTGAAAACCGTTGCCCCTTGTCCTGTCACTACAGGCCCTGGTAAAAAGTCTCTCTCTCTTTCTTATAAGCCCTCTGAAAAGGGGCTTTGAAAGGCCGCAGTAAGGTCTCCCTGGAGCCTTCTCTTCTCCAGGCTGAGCAACTCCAACTCTCTCAGTCTTTCTTCATAGGAGAGGTGTCCCAGTCCTCTAACCATTTTCATGGCCCCAACAGGTCCATGTCTTTCTTGTGCTGGGGGCTCCAGAGCTGGATGTAGTACTCCAGGTGGGGTCTCATGAGAACAGAGTAGATATGGAGAATCACCTTCCTTGACCTGCTGCCCATGGTTTTTGTGCAGTCCAGGTTACAGTTTGCTTTCTGAGCTGCAAGCACGCGTTGCCAGCTCATAAATAATTTTTCATCTACATATGCATATCTGCATCAGAGCCATTCTTTCAGTGTAGCTGTGCTAATGATACATTGTGTTGGTAGATCTGCTAGTAGAAGAGCAGCACATGGCAGAGGCTGGAAGCTTTTTGCCTGCTCAGTGATATCACGCTCCTCAGAACAAATCAGAGCATGGAAAGATGGACCACTGAATCCAAGAGAGGCTCAAAAGAAGTCACCTTAAATTTTTGGTCTGAGATAATCTCTCTGCTTTTTGCTTAAAGTGACTTAAAGAGGAATACTTACACAAAGTGCTACATCAGCAGATAAGTAAGCTTTCACTGCTTGCAGGAATAATTTCTTCAGCTGACATGATTGAAATTTGTCGTTAATGAAACTTGGCACTTCTGGAAGAGCTCTGTTGGCTGAAGGTGTGTGGTTTTCTCCTGCCGTGACATACCCTGGTAGCTCACCTATGCATCTTGGCAGAACTTCTAGGGCTTTATCTGCACTACAGACATCTTTGGCTTGGGCTTAGTCCACTGTTTTTTTTTCTGGGATGACTTGGAGTATAAAAACTTGAATGCTCCAGTTGATGCTCCTATGCTGGCAGAAAACCCAGAATGAGAGAATGGTGTTTTGGTGATTAAAAAAACCTCCACAAACCCCCCCAAAACTTGTGGCATTTAAGACATGGCCTAACTGTGTTGGTAGAACTCCTTCCAGGGCTTACTCCAGGCAGGATCTAGGGATCCTGCCAACATTTACATTGCCATAGTAGTAGTGATTCTCTAGGGAAGACAAGGCCTTGGGTCAGTTGTTGTTTGCTCAAGGGAAGAGTCATTAGTAAGCTTTAAGAGCATTGTGAAGGTAAAAATTTGGGATTTGTCTCCTGAAAAATGAAGCTGGGAAGGAAATTGAAAGAACTTTTCAGGTTTCATTTCAGCATAGTGCCTGGTTTCCTTCTGTGAGAATCAATGAAAACCAGTGACAAGCGGATTTGTGAGCTCCTCATGCCAGAGTTTACCTTATTGAGCAAGAAACAAACTTCATCCAGGAGTTTCATTTCAGACAGTTATGCCTGCAGAATATATTTGGTGATACATTTATGATCAGATTGAAGCAGAACCCTAAATAATAGCTAAAATTGGCCAGAGTCAAAGCAGGAGGCAAAGTGAAGGGCTGTGAAGACTTTTGTCACTGATGGAACATGCTAGCTGTAGAGATACTGCATGAGTTTTGAAGAGCCATTTAGGGTTGATCCTGCTCACCCCTGTAGAAGATAGTCAGCTGAGCCTAAGTGCCTTGGGAAATGGTGCAACAAACAAAGCAGCTTTGGGGAATACACTGCCCAAAAGAAAAAAATCGCCTTCATATAGGGTTGAAGCGTGAGCACATGATATAGTTACCTGCAGATGCAGAGGAAGAGGTGCATTTGTTGTGTTAAAATACTCCAGAACGTTTTGAGAATAGTGAGCAGTGTTCTGTGACTGGCAAATTGCAGTCTTGCTGTCATTCTTGCAAGACTGATCAACTTGTGTTGGGAAGAGAAGAAAATCCAGTCCCCTTCCAATCTGTTTAGGTGATAGAAGAGAGAGAAAAACTGAAGAATGAACGAGAAGCACGGCAGAAGAAGCTTTACTATCTCAAGACTGAATTGGACAGGCTTCGTAAACAGCAAGGTACAGTGCATCCCCCCCCCC
>VYZW01036064.1:177909-193567 GCA_013401315.1 Balaeniceps rex
TCTTCAAATAACCATTTGCTGTCAAAACCAAAGAAAGGTTTGACATGCTTTGATACTTTTAAAATGGAGTTGGGTAATGAGTAGAGATTGCTTCAATCCTGGTTTATAAAAAAGTCCTTTGTAGTTGTTTCTCAGTTTTCTTTTGTAAATGTTTTTTTGATTATATATCTGAGTTTATTTGTTTACATTTGACAGCTAAATTCCACACCACACCCCCATTTTCTCTCCAATTTCTTCAGTGAAGTGCCTGGTCCCTTGTAAATCCAGAGGAAGAGGGGAACTGATTTTCTTGCCTGCCTTGTATTGAGGAATATCGGTGCAGGGAAGGGAGATATTAAAGGGAAGGCTGAATTTTTGCACAGTTCTGCATTTTAGATGGTGGTGTTTTGGAATACAGACATGCTTTCTGGTTAGTTTCCTTTTGCATAATGGTTTTCATGAAGGTCTCGGTGTATGCAACGGCAAACAATCATTTGGACAATTGTCGTCTTCGGACAACCATATTCAATGTTGTGTTACCTGTGTGGGACATACTCTTGATTAACTTTATTTTGGGGGAAAGGACATCAACATAAATCCAATATCCTTGTTATCTGTTCTCCTGCAGTTGCTTCTACAAGTAGTGGTGGTGTTCAGTGCAGAACCTGGCTGGCCACAAATGGAGAGCAGCTAGCACCAAGGGAAAGCAAGAGCTTTGGAAATGAGAAACTGAGAATTGTTACCCCATATTTGTCTTCAGCTTTCCAGAAGCTGAACCTTCCTATGGTACAAATTAAATAGTACTTCTCTTCATGCCCTTTTGTCAAATAATTGTTGTTGTATCCCTGAGTGGAGTAGGGCTCTCTATTCCGCACTGGAAGAAAGATTAATTTGGTCTTTTTTGAGGTAGGAGTAGAAAGTACTCCTAGAACCGCTGGAATGGACAAGAACAAAACGGATGGTGAGATGATGACATCTCGGCAGATTGGCAGACAGGGGCTTTAACACTGTCTTGCGATTTCGTGAAATGGCATATATTTTTATTTATGTATTCTTTTTTTNTGTAGCATAGTGCACTGACTGGGAAGCCTTAAGTTCTAGGCTGGCCTTGGACTCTTGACTCCAGATCCTCAGGAGGAGGGGTGAGTTAATGGAGGGGATTTACTTGTGTGTTTGAATGGTGCAATACAGCATTACCTCTCCTTCCCAACCTATTTCTCTAAAAGCTGCATAAGGCATAAGAAGTTACTTTCTCCTGATTTTTAGAAAGCTGCTGGTAGGGAGGAAATAAGCCTAGTTTGAATGTTTCTTTCTTTACACTACTTCAAACCCAGCACAAATAACTAGTAAATTCAAAGGACAATGGATTAACTCTAAGCCTTCATTTGATGCTGCAACTTTAGTTTGCCGTGATGGAGGCTGGCAGAAGGGCCTTTCTCCTGGATGAAGTTTGTTGCAAAATCAAGCTTTATTAAGAGGCAGTGGAAGAAGAGCCGTGGAAAAGCTGCTGGCATTCTGTCAGTCTATTTGTAAGTCCAGGGTTTTTTTAATACTTCCTCTAGTTTCTTTTAACATCTGTGGCTGCGTTTGGAAAGGAGAGGCAGCCTCCAAATGTTTGCAATTGGCAGAAAACTTTAAAAGCAAAAGTAATGTTTTAGACAAAATACAGAATTTTTTTTTCCTGGGGTGGTCTCTTGGGCAGGTAAATCGTGCTTCTAGCTTGCTGGAATCTTGTCTTTGACAAAGTTTTAACTACGCAGCAGATAGGCTTTTGGGCGGATTGTTTCTTTGGTTGCTTTAGACTTTTAAATGGCATGTGAGCAGGGAAGAAATGTATCAACCAGTATTCTGTTATTAATTTTTCCCAAATGCATTTGTGTCTTAGTGGTAAAAAGTACAAGTAGTAGATTAAGACATGAGGTCTCTGCCATTTCTTAATTCTTGCCAAAGGTGGAAATAAATGCCTTATTCTTAGCTAAGGGAAGCTGCACAAAGATCTTAAATTTTGCCCATGGAAACAGATAGTAGGAAAGTGGGCAAAGACAGATTATTTTTTTAGCCTGGTAAACTCCAAACGGTTTTCAGAAAGAGCAAGTGAAAATAATTAATGATAGCAGAAGTCTCTTTAAAAAAACAAATCCACCACGATCCATCAAACTAGTGTATCCCAAAGCATGTTAAAACTATATTCTTTAGTGCAAAGGGCAAGAGAAATCGCATGAGACAAGTTTTTATGTGGCACTTGATGTAAAACTGTTGGCTTATTACTCTCTCAGAGCATTACAGAAAGGTAGAGGGAGCAAAATCATTCCCCGAGTCCTTTTTTGCCTGCTGCACAGAGTAAGTGCAAACAGCCTACGTGCCACCACTGTGGGAGTATAGAACAGCCATAAAACTGGTTTTACTTGACTCCTCTGCCTCTATCTAGCATGAAGAAGGAGAGAGAGATGCAGGTTATGGTTGCTAGACCATCCTTTCTGTTAGCTATTTTCAGCCACTATGGATGTATTCCTGACTATAACCAACTTGAGCAAAATAACACAGCTGCAGACTGTTATATTCTGCCTTAGAGCAGAAAACCAAGGCTCCATATTTAGTACTAGTTTCTGGGTTTTGTTTTGCGATCCCACCTCCACTTCTTCTTGGGCTGTCTTGTTGCTTGCCGTAAGAAGGCTGATTACCATATGTTAGCAGTTCTAGGCTCTGGTAAAACGAGTCAAGCTGCTGTAATAATTCCCATGCAACTGTACAGCAACTGGGGATGCAGAGAGCAGAGCCATTAGAATTGCTCGGGTGGGTGGTGGAGAACAGTTGAATACCTGCAGGAAATAAAACCTGTATGAGAGCTGCTTCGAGGGAAACTGTGTTCCCTTTTCCAGTAGGCTGACTGAAGAATCTTCAGTTTACAGACAGGAAAGCACACACACAAGGCAATGTTTTCAATTCTTAATCAAATACCATTTTCTTCAAGAAACTGCTTTTGGGGGGGAGCTTTAGCCAGAGCCTAAGCAACACTGAAATTAGTACCAATCACTTGGGATACCACCCTGTCTAATTTGTTTACAAACTTTAGATGAATGTAGAAACAAAATAACACGTTAGGAGCCATGGTAGCTGTGAAGAATATGAAAAACCCTGTAACAGCAATCTGGTAAAGAAATGGTAGGGGTGATCCTCACATCAGTACTCACATTAGGCTGTATTCATCTCCTTTCAGATATGAAAAAACAGAAATTAAAGGTAAATGCCAAATAATTAGATGAGAGGACTTGTGTAGCTATGCACCTGAAAGATGGGTATTTAGAAATGCTTGATTAGTGGGGAAAAAAAAAGAACAAAGTCCATTAGGAATATCAGTCACTGCTTTTTCTCATAAGAACTGAAGGCTTAATGCAATTAAACCCATTTAATATGGTGCTTTCCAGGTACTGTTTAAACTTTATATCCTCTGCCAGTTAGTTTCACTGATAATATTGCTTTACCAAGTGTATGAGAAATGTTCAAAACCAGTAGATCTTGATTGTGTCTCTAGCCATATCATCCAAGATAGGATTACAAAAGTAATTCGCACTTGTATTTCATGCATTCAGTGCAATGAATTCAGGCAAAGGATTCAGTTTGGGAGAAAAAAAAAAATCCGTATCTGCATTTGCTACAGTACTTTATAATTCACATTTGAACCATCTAGCATTTGATATAAGATACGGGTATGGACAGCCTGCTTCAAGCTGGCTACTATGTCTGCAGAAGAAAGATCATCCAAGATACTAAATGACCTGTAATTATTCCTCTGAGAGTTGAATTTGTGTTTCAGAACCCAAGAAAGGCTTACAGGTTGAAAGTTTATTTCAGGTTTGTAAGATTAAAACCTCTTCTTTATAAGGTTAGCATCCTACACCAAAGCATCAAATACATAGCTTTTAGTTATCCTAGTTCTTACAAATCTCTTCTCCTAGTGCACTACCTACATTCACAGTATGTTCAACTACAGCTGTTTTCATTCTGTATTAAGCTTGCCAGATTTCTCCCAGACTCCATCAGAAGCTTTTGGTATTGAAAGCTTTTGATGCAGAGGGGAAAACAATTAAAAGGGCCTCAGATTTGGGAATGCAACAGTCAAACCCACCAGATGCTCAGCAAGCAGGATTTTAGGATGAGCATCGAGTTTGCTGTAACAAGCCCATTCTCTTTGCTGGCTTTTGGTTAATTTCCACAGGAGTGAAGAAAATGTTATCTGGAACTGCTGGACTTCTGGAATCCTGTTCTGTGAAGGTGGGTGCAAATTTGCATGACTGGAATTGTATCTTTTCTCTTTGGTATGAGGGCACAATCTTTTCATTATTATTAATATGATTAATCAGTGAGGCTTTTTCTATATTCTTAATGCTTAAACATGCTGTTCATGGATATGTCTGTAATGTAAGTTCTTTTGCTGGCATCCAAGAAGACTGTGTATGTGCGGATGCTTCCTTTCTCTTGATTAAACAGTATTATTTTAAAAACAAACATTAAACTTTTATGAAATAACACTGGATCCTGAGTGCTTTTTGTTTAAAAATTGTTCTCTAAAGAGGATTAAAAAAGTGCAGGCTACTTCAAAGGATTAATGGTGGCAAGAGAGGGTGCTAGATTCTGAAGCTTCTTGATTCATAGGGCCTTTATGGCCCGACAGTAAGGAAGAGCTGCTTCAAGTAGGGAAAAAGGCTTTTTAAAACTCCTGTCTCTATACTTAATCTGGAATTTTCCAGCTATTTTTAAACTCAGCTACCATGTTAAATTATTCATGCAAACTTTTGTCATATGTTCACAGAAGTCCCTTGTTAACTCTTTTTGCAATTATTTCACCTGAGGGAGATGGTGCTGTGTTTCACCAACAAAAACGTCCTCACAGCAGCTACCAAGCATGTAAAAGAATAAAGACAAGCAACAGACAGCCTGCTTTTTTGCACAGATTTATCATAACTGTTGATAATTCTAGAAAATAATTTGTAAGAGTTTGCTTTACAGTATGTAGATAGGCTCATCCTGCTTTATATGTGATGAAAAAACAAACTAGTTTGTTGCTGCTGCTCAGGGAGGAGAGCACTTTAGGAATATTTATTTTCCCCACACAAGCTCCACACAATGCTAATGTGTTTCCTAGCAGCAGTGCCTGGTAAGTCTTACCCATCTGTATAATCTTAACTATTGAATCAACTCTCAGCTTGCTGTTGTGTTACAGATCAACTTTCCCTTTCTCCTTCCTTAATTTGCTACTGCAGAGGCTGACCAGTGCTACTTACCGTAGCACTGACATCCTTTGGCTAATACAGGTGTAATCCAGGGATGGATTCGAACACCCTGTCTAGAAGAGATTGCCTATGCTTTCCTCCCTTTCTTCAGTAACCAAAGCGGCACAGTAGCAGAGATCCGGCTACTCTAGAAAATAAAATAAGTGTGTATTTCTGCTGATAAGGTATTCAGAAACATGGTACAGTATAGCTAGTGAAAAAATTAACTTCCACACAAAGGCTGCATTTTAACCTTGTTCTTTAACAAAAATTACCTTCTGTCTGCAGTAGGAGAGAAGTGTTGGTTGGAGTTGCTAAACCTGGTAGCCTGACAGAGGTGAAGCTGTCTGCAGCTCCATCTCCCCAGGTCCAGCCAGTAGCAAGGCTGCGTGTGTACTCCCAGTAGGCACACACACACAAACGTGTATGTGTATACACCTGGCCAGCCACACAGATAAACACACATAAAACCAGAAAACAGCACTTCTGCAAATGGAAACATGACCAATAGCAGCATCCTGTTCCCCTCTCTGGAATGAAGGTCCTCAGTGGAACATACAGACGTACATACAACATAGGTCCCTCCAGTAACAGGCCTTAGATGCTCATTTATCCAGTAGCTGGCCCCGGATCCTTGTTCTCTCTAGCTGTAGACGTCTGGTCACACAAGCCCCAGAGGCCCACTGCCCCACTCAGTTTGCTGGTACTCGGACCCCCTTGCACCCAGAAACACGGGCACACACAGGCTATGGATCCCTTCAATAACTGGCCTTAGGCAGTCCACCCTCTAGCTGGCCCCGGTGCCCTCTCATCTCTAATCCTCTCAGACAGAACCATCGGCACAGCAGTAAGGACTGAAGATTAAGTCTGGAGAGCTGAAAGTGGTCGGAGGCTGGAAGACTATTAGGGGAAGTGTCATACGTGCTTGTCCTGCTCTTGATCTTCCCATGGTATCTGGTTTTAGTTAACGCTACCAACAGGCTATTCGGCTAACCAGAGCATGGTCTGAGCCAGAACGGACGTTCCTAGATACCTGCTAAGTAGAGCTGTATGTCTGGCAGCCAGTGGGCTTTTATCTACAACACAGCGGCTGGATTCTGCTGCATCCGGGCACTCTGGAAAAGCTGCAACATCCCCGGAGAAATTAGGAAAAAAATTGATTTTGATACAACAGTGATTAGCAGCACTTTAACGTGCACACCCTGCACCTTGTAACACTCAAGTGTATTTCATGCTGTTCCACAAGTGCAGATTTCAGGATGCCTCTGTCATGGGGATTTTTGACAATGACAGAGCAAACAGGCAAGACCTGAGGTGGGGTGGTGTAAACACTGTGAAAATAATTTGGCTGTAATGAAGTAATGTCTGCCTTAAGGTTGTCATCTTTGGCCAGGTTTCCTATGGAAGTGAGGTTTAAACTATCAGGGTGTGTATCTCCAAACTCAGTGACCCATTCCAGACAAGTTCAACATGCCTCCTCCACACTGGTGGCAGGTCCTTTTGGTGCAAAGCTGAAGGAGGGGCTGCAACATCAGCTTACCCTTTATTAGATGTGAGAGAATCTGCTCAGGTGGAAGTCCTTTATTTTCAGTCAGAGCTCACATCGACCTGGACAACAAAACCAATCAATCACAAAAGGCAAATACACAGGAAACCAATTGTGTTTGTTAAATGACAACTGGCATCAGAGCAGCGGAGCACCTCACACCTCTCAGAATAAATATTTCTGGCCACTGCGCAGCCTCAGGCCACACAAAGGCTGCCAACTTCCTTAACCTGTATATCACAGCCTGAGAGCAGCTGACCAAGATCCACCATACACATCTGCATCCCTGCAGGACTAAGGGGGCTGGAAGGGGTTTACAGGGGTGCAACAGACAGGACAGCAGCAGCCTGGGCTGGTTTGGTTCTTCCTGTAGGGGAAATTGGTATTAGATGGCTTTTCCAGTGCTGGCACAGCATAGGGAGTCATGTATGGCTCCAGCCAGGACGCTGCAGTGAAGCTGCCTGAGGATCACATGGACTCCTAGAGCTACAGCTCACTGCGAGTGAGGGTGGGGAGGGAAGGAGCTGTAGCAAACCCAACCAGGAAGAGAACAAACACGAGGAGAGCTGAGCTCAGTTCTGCAGCATGGCAAGTCTTCTGCAGAGCCTTTGGTAGCCCATGGAAATCAGTTACCCCAGGTGATTTGCAGCCCTGGTGCAAGCTGACAGCCTGAGTGGCTGCTGCTCCCAGAAGTAACCATTCTGCGAAGCCATGGATCTCATTGTGTGATAGCAAACAAGATTAGTTTGTTTGAGGAGCAGTTGTATGCAAAACAAAAACTCACTGTACAGTGTCCAAGTGAGTTTCTTCTAGAGGGGCCAGGATTTTGCACGGCTGCCATTCACACCTCCCATGCCTCCAAAATTTGGGTGGTGAAAAAACCCTATGTAGCTAGGGGGAAAAAAGAAAAATCACAACTGACGAGACACAGAATGACAAAGCAACGCCGTCTTCCCTGTCCTCAGGGGAAATTTTAGCTGCCTGCTCTGGGTCAGCATAACACCTCCGACTGTTGTTCTCCCCAGCCACAAGATCCGTATGGTTTTCAAGAAACCACTGGTTCCCACAGCACAGAAAGGAAAATAAGACAGTTGTGGAACTGAGCGATACAGACTGGAGAAGAAGCCTTCCATCTCGTCCCTATCCTGCAGCATTGCCATGACTGAATCAAAGAGAGAAATAAACAAGAGGCAGATGGAAAAAAAAAAGACAAAAGAAAAGTTCAGAAATAAGGGCTAAATTTTATGTCCAGAAGCAGCAGCAACTGAGGAACAGGGTCAGACTGTGGACATACTGCTCTGCTTTGTACACTTCTGGCTGTGCAAGCAAGCTGAACTCAACCGTTACATCAAAAGAAGTGTCACAAGCCTTCAGCTGCAGTGCTGAATTTGGGAGGAAAAAATCCAATCTCCCAAACCTCCAGTTTAGAATACCCACCCAGGCAAGCCTCCCAGGCAGAACATCTGAGATGCCGTGAGTAAATCCAAAGTGAATGGACTGAAGTCAAAGCATGAAATTCTTACAGCAAAGTTTAGCCCAGCAGCGATAAGACAGCTTGCCAGAAGCCTTAATCTGGTTTTGTTTTTTAAGAAAATGAAATAGCCTATGGCTACTCTTTACCAACCACTATACAACTAGAAGCAAATATACAAAGAAACAGAAATGCTCATACTAGTCCTTTCACGTTAAGCTTTTAGTCTTTAGGAGGTAATTTTCCCCTAAATTTGTCTTTAATAGCAGAACCAGTGACTAAGCCATCTGTTTGTTAGTGAAGAATTACTTCTTTCTAGCCATTCTAGGTACTGTTTCTTTGTCCTCCTGCCTACCTTGAGGCTACAAGATCCCTCCTTATTTGACCACAACTTTTCTTCTTTATGCCTGCCAAGGGCGATTTCATGAAGTACAGGCAGCCAGGACTCCTCTGCTGAAGCATCAACTCACATGTTGTTGACGGACTGTGATTATTTTTGGCATAAGCGCTTTTGGCTTTCTCTGGCATGGCCTAGCCATTACAACATACCCTGCTCTCTTATCCATGCTTCCTTTTTAGTACTGATGTGCTTTCTGCAGGGCTGCTGTGTCCCAGGCAATATGGCAACGCTGCCTAAGAGAACTAGAAAGAGCAAGAAAAATTACCCCCTATAATCCTGTAATTGAGTTTTCCATTATTAATGATGCATCTTTATCCAGGCCCATGGCCTTCCTTCTGAAGATGCTGGCAACTGAAAGAAGTGAGCAGTGTTACACCGTCCCTGGCCCCCAAGATTTAAAATTTTAAAAAGCTGCCAGAGCATTTCCTTAAGGAGTTTCACTGCCAGCACAGAATCGGGCAGGCTCCGGCATGGCCAGCACCACTTCAGCATCCTCAAAAGCCGCATCACCAGTAGGACACCGAGACACTGCTGCAGCCAGCGCCGCCGGGGCACGGGGCACAGGCCCCCGCCGCCTCGGCAGACACAGGCCATCACCCACCGGTTCGCGCAAACGAGACCCGCAGAAGCAGCGATTCTGATTTATTACTTTTATTTCCCGCGCCAACCGCGACAGCTGCCGCAAACCCCCGCCTACCACCCTCCGCCCCGGGCCCAGCGCAGCAGGCCCCGGCCCGGCCCGGCCCGGCCCGGCCCGGCCCCCGACACCCCGGCCCCACGGGAGCAGCGGGCGGCGGTCCTAGGGCGGCCGCGAGGGTTCCCGTGCGGCACACGGCATGCTGGGATTTGTGGTCCCGGCGGTGCCGCGGGGGCCTCCTGGGTGGGGAAGCGCTCGCTCGCCGACGCAGTTTGACCCTTCTGCCGCCCCGTCCCCCTCCGCCTGTTGCCGCGACACCGCTCGCCACAGCACATTCCAGCGTGGGTTCCGTGGCGGGGAGGGGAGGGGAGGGAAGGGAGTCCTTCCTCCGGGGCTGCCCCAAGTGCCGCCTGAACAGAAACGCGGGATCCTTGGCTCGTCCCGGGCTCCTGTCCCACAGAAACACCCCGGCGCCCGTCCTCGCACCCGCGTCTCCGTTTAGCAACGGTGCCTGGCTCGGCGGGTAGGTGGGGACCGCCGCGGAACGAGGCCGTGCCGATCAGGCATGGTGGCGGGGTGGCCCGAGAGAAGCCGGGTGAGGGGGTCAGGCCGGGGACCTGCTCCTCCCTCCCTCCGTCCCTCCCTCCCCTCCCTGACATGCCAGCCCGGCAGTCGGCGGCGCAGCAGCGTGCGAGCAGCGTACGTGGGGCCGCCGGCGGGGGACGGGCGGGCGGGCGGTGAGGGCTCCGCGCTCCCCCCGCACCGCAAGGCGGGGGCGGGGTGCGACCGTTGAACCGGGCCGGGATGCGGAGGAGGGGGGGGCGGTTGGGGTAGGGAGGCGGCGGGGNCTCGGAGGTCGTTGGTGGGGCCGTGGCGTCCCCGGGCGGCCGGCGTGGGCCGGGAGCAGGAGGGCGGCCCCGGTGTGGGCCCCTGGCGCGGGGGGAGCCGCTGTCCGCCCCGGGCGGGGAGGGCCGGTGTCGCCGCGGAGGGCCGCGGCCCAGGGCAGCGCCTTTTCATCAGAGCTGAGGTGCCGGCCCCACAGCGGGGCTGGCGGTGGTGCCGGTTGGGCTTGAGAAAAGCACCGAGCCAAGCAGGCGTTTTTTTAGCTCTACGGCCTTTGCAAGCATTTTGCTTCTTTCTGCGTGCCGATCTCCTTGATTCTTGTGATGCCACCTCATCTGTGAGCCCTCTGTTCAATAGAGGGTCCTAGCTGAAGGCGGGGAAGGGAGAAAGAAACCTTTCAAGAGACGTCAGGGGAGAGGAAAACTTTTAGGCTTCATATTTAGTGAAAAATAATAGACAGCAAAAAAAAAATTGTAAATGACATAGTATTTTTCCCCTTTACTTTCTTTTTTTTAATATAATATAGCACAGGAAACTTTTGTTGTTTAAACCTGTTACTGTGTCAGAGTGAGTAAAAGTTATATAAATATGAAAGGGAGAGCAAGGAGAACATGCCCTACTGTAAGCTCGCGTGTCTGTAAACTGTTGAGAGTTCAGACAAGAGGCAGTTACAATTTTACTGCTGCTGGTTCTATGCAAACAGCTGTATTTACTCACATTGGCCACATTCCCATAAATCACTTTGTGGCTAGAGTCATTATGTTCCAACAAAGATTATATTTCCAGGCTAAGTTGGTGATGATAGTTCCAAAGCTTGACAAATAGGCTTCTGTTTTGGCAGGTATTTCTCTGACTAAAATGTGAAAAGGTCTCTGCCATGATGTATGTACCATGATCGGCTTCTTTTTTCTGCCATATGTTTAAAAGGATGTTACTGACTTGAAGGATGTGTGATTTGTGCTCCTTATCTGTGTAATTATAGACAGAAAGTGTTGCTGTCAATTTTTGACATAAATAAGTAAAGCGAACAATGAAAGCAGATTAAAAAATAAGTCATATCAACCAAGATTGGCAACAGTGATTGAAAAGAAAATTTGGAGGGCGAAAGACATGGGGCTTCAGCAGTATTGGTAACAACTGGGAAAACTACTGCATGTGACTAAAGGACTTCTGTTTCCTTGTGTCTGGAAAGGCTGGAGTGTTTGAAGTTTTAAGCTTTGGCAGTAGCTCCGTCATCCTTCACAGTTCAACTTATTTTTTCTAACCAGATACTGAAGGCATTTCTAATATATTACTTGTTTTGTTTTTTTTTTTTAATACCATTGCACATCAGAGTTGTTTCTTTTCGGATTTGTGCTCAAATAGTGGCCTCTTGCCTTGTAAGTCAGTTTGTTGAACTATTGAAAAAGCAAACAAACTGGACAGCATAATGCTACCAAAAGAGGAATGTAGCTCTAGAACATGTGCCATTGGCAGGAATGGAAGGAAAAAGCTGCTTGCAGTCAGGAATCTGCAAGTTAGATTACTGGCCAAATAGATGTGTAGCTGAAGTCATAATTATCAGAGATAACACGGTCAAGGTGTCACATCTGTTTAAGAAAAACTCTAGGAAGAGGACCTCTGATGTGACCAGTGACTTAAATCCAGATCCTGCTAAAGCAGGAGGCTCGTCATCACTTCCCTTCCACTTTGGTCTATAACTGGATGTTTCTATTCTGAGTCCAGATGTTCCTATACCTGTGTAGGTCTGAAACCTCTGTGGGATGGGACTTCAACTTGCTCTCATTAGCCTGTTGGAGTTGTCTGGTCTACTGTGGTAATGTAGTAGGGTTGTAATACATCAAGTTACAGCTTCCCACCAGCTGCTAGTAGGTTAACTCTGTGTCGCTAATCGAGCTGCTCTGTGAGGTAGAAGTTATTTTTGAGTGTGGCTTCTTCATTTTGGTTGGATGAAGTAACAGGCTGTTACAGTGAAGACAAATCCTTTATATGTGATGTTAAGCACAAGAACAAAGTGTAGAGAATAACATTTTAATTTGCTCTTTGAGATATTTTTTTTTTTTTTTTTACTTCTGAGGTTTGCCAAGAGTTGACTGGACTCACTGGGTTGCTGTGACATAGTGGGTGACTTTACCTGGAAGTTCAAAAGAGGGATTTCAGTTGATTATGCTCATTCTTGGAGGTCTTTCTGTTTTGGGTGCAGTATATCAAAATAATACTGTGCATTTTTTCTTAAATACTCTGGTAAGCTCTGACTTTGTGCTTCTACCTGGTTAATAAGGCAGTCTTCTCACTACTCTTCTTCCTCCCCCTGACAGAGTATGAGTACACAGATGTCCTGAAAACTATGTCTTCTAAGAACTGATCTGTACGCTCATGCTTTCTTACACTAGGCCTGATTTTGGCTTTTTTTTTATGCAAAGAACTAATTCTGTTTATTTTTCTTGTGCCCATTTGAGAAGGTAATTTTTCAAAAGAGGATCTTGTTTTGTAGATCACTTTTGTAACATTTGTATCGAAGGCTTTGTTTTGCATGGCAACCCTTTAATACATGGTAGGAAATGACAGAAAGGATGCACTGGTTCAGCAGTAATTATTCAACATACTGTAAAGCAGTGCTCAAGAATGATACTTTGAAACTGCAGTTGCCCCAGATAGGTATATTGTAAGTAACATCTTCAAGAGATAGAGGCAGAGAAGTTGCTGCTGTATGTGATAACATTCTCTAGGATGAAACCTTTGATGATGATACTTTGTGACGCATTCTTTTTGGCAGCAAGCTAATGTGCATGGAAATGCTGGGTTTACTCAGATGTTTTCAATATGCTTTTTCTCACAGTTCAGTGCAGGAATCTTACCGGTTTAGATATTCAGCATTGCAGATGTGATAAGGGTGTAGCTCTCAATATGTACACAGCATAAAATAAACCTATCACAGGACATCAGTCATAGCAAACATTAATAAACTGTGCTTTTGTTTTACTTGTTAGTTACAAAGGTCCATTGTTAGATGACGGAGCGCTGGCTCAGGCAGTCTCCCGTGGAGCCAGTTCCCCTGAATTCACCAAACTCTGTGCTTGGTTGGTATCTGAGTTACGGCTGTTCTGTAAACTAGAGGAAAATGTGCAGGCAACTAACAGTAAGTAGCCATAACTCTAGCAGAAACGTGCCTTTCATGTGTGTTCTTGCGTGCCATAAAGATTTGGGCTGACAATTGCTAAATCTGTTGTACCAGGGAATATCATCTGCACACAGTCAGATTTTGGATATGTTCCACCTCAAACTTGCCTAATGAACAGCCAGTAGAGGTTGAATAATAGTGGGGATCAAACAGTCTTTCTTCTGAAATTAGCTTTTTCTTTTAATTGTTCAACCATAGAGTTTTTTTTAAAGTTTGTGGATGGATTTAAGGAAACGTTAATGTTTTTTTTTAATTAGATCATGAGAATACTTTTATTTCAACACTTCTGTTTGTAATAATTTTGATGTAAGAAATACCTACTGTTCAAGGAAACATTCTCATCGCTACAGTAACCATATTTTCTTTTTATTGTTGGTTACCTTAATTCTGTGCTTACTATGTATTTTTCCCTCTTTATGAAACACTCTGTGAGAAGGAGCCTGAAAATGTTTGCTTATCATTTTGGTGGAGGAAGCAAACCTTAGATTTCCAGAAATATTATTTTCAGTCAACTAGTCATGACATTCTACAGATTAAATTGTTAAATTGGTATGATAACCTGTACTTCTGAATATCTAGTGTATTAACTCATAAAGCCTTTATGAGCTTAACTTTCAGTCTGCTCAGTGGCCAAAGATTGCCACCTTTCACCTCAACATCTGTTCTTTTCCTTTTTCTCTCTGTTTCTGACATGTCCATCCTTTCTTCTTGGAGTGTATTTGACTCCCTTTCTCTGTAACAATACATCTCACCTCTTCTAGTAGTATAAGGTTCTTACTATACGCTTTGTGTAAAAATGCAATCCAGCAGTGTTCTAACACCCATTTCAAATTCTCTAAACACCAGGATAGAAACATTTTATCTGTAGTACTGTCAAGTCCTACCTTCATTTTGTGTGACTTGAGTTTATAAATAACAGACATTTTCGATTGAAGTCCCTTTTCAAAAGAAGAAAAACTGTTACCTCTCATTTATCACTATTTTTGCATAACTTGGCTTAACAAATTCAGATTAGTTTCACTAACTTCTGACACAAATATCAGTCTAAGCTTTGGCTTACATGACAATTATTTTTTAAAGGATATTGGTACGCAATAAGATCAGTTGACAAATGCGAGCTTACACGGAGAAGTAGTAAAAACATGAGAGCTCATAAACCATATTATTCATGACTTTATCAGAACTATCTAATACATTTGTAGGGGGAACAGTTAGTTGATACTTAAAATACCCTGTAAAATTTGTGATGTTTTTAATGTCGCTTTTCATTGTAGAAATTGCCAGTGGCTGGCTGTTGTAGCACAGAAAAGCTGTCAGTGAAATGTAATTTTACAATAATGAGGAATATCATGGCTCCAGACAGGTTGTGCTGTATCTTTGAGAAACCCAAAGAATGCATTTGGCTTCCATTAAAAGCAGGGGTTTAATGTTACATAGCAACTGGAGCAAAGTATTATATATTTTTTTTAAAAAGAGCTAATTCATTCTAATCATAGCCAGAGATACATATGTTAGCTGTAAACAAATCACTATTCTTTTCCTTCTAAGGTCCAAATGAAGCAGAAGAATTTCAACTGGAAATGAGTGGGTTGCTGGCTGAAATGAACTGTCCATATACATCGTTAACATCAGGGGATGTGACAAAACGCCTTCATAATCAAAAGAACTGTCTCTTGCTGCTTAGTAAGTTAAAAGGATGCTTGCAAGGAAATCTGTTTTTGTGCAAGAATCAGTATTGTTTCTTATGCTTAATGAGATACTGATTTTTTTGCTGCAACGTATAAAACCAGTTACCTAAAATTATGAATTATTTTTCTCTGTAATGTGCAGTGGTAGAATATTATATTTTTGGGTCTCATAAACTTACCAGTCACTCTGTAGCCAGTATATGATGGAAAATATTCTGAGTATTAAGCTTTTTCACATTCACTAGCAAAAAGCCTGTCCTATTACTTCTCAAAAGGTACTCAGAAGAGGGAATAGTTTGAAGACCTCTGCCAGGATTTAGCCACTGAACTTTGTTTAGAAAGGTTGTAAAAATGACCACTAACATCAGATGTATCATCATTTTGGAGCCCCCACCATGATGACTTGCAAGGTGCAATAAGACTTGCATTTTTCCTACTCTCTGACAATTGGAATTGAAAGAAAGTGAAAAAGAGAAAACGTTTTATCCCAACTCCCAGTTCTTTTGATCATCTCCCTCAGTAAATAGCTTCAATGTTGCTTTCTGCTGGTTGAAAAGAAATTAGCAGTAGCAACAGTGATGTCTTCCCTTTACTTTTCCACCCAGCAGGTCTCAGTTTCTCAGCAGGAATTAAACCAGTTTAC